>CAJVPV010004219.1:0-10238 GCA_910591835.1 Acaulospora morrowiae | reverse complement strand
TAGTAAATTTAATATATGGATTGTGACCTACTCATATGTTTTTATAATAAATTTAAGTATCGAACTGATATCGAAGTAGTATCGAAGTGATATCATTAGGAGCCCTATACATGTATATTAAATTTTATATACATAGTTTTTTATATTAAAATTTTAAACACAAAGTTTAAAGTTATTTATTTTGAAAATTTCCAATAAAATTTTAATTTTTATTTAATAAATTAATAAAAAATATCTTAAACTATATTTTTTATAATATAAGTAAGTTATAAAAATTAATATTTTAAATATGTAAACAAATTTACTTGCATTATAATTTAAGAAATATTTTCTATATACTGTATATTACTGAATAAAAGCAACCCCACTTTTGAAAGCCAAAAACATGCAAATTATCAGTTACCGAATATAAGCAATCACCAATTTTTGGATTATATAATACATAATGCTAGTGCTAGTAATTTTTTTTTCTGCTTCTACATCCTGCGTTACTTGTATTGTTTTTAGCTATTCTACTTATTACAAAACTGGCCAATACATATTCATCAATATATCTGAGTGACATCCATTCTCTTATTCTTTTACCTCAAGCATAAAGACAAAGGTATACACTACACAATATTTACATGAAGACGCAAGGTTTACCAAAGCTCTGTATGCAAAAACACTGGCCTGTATAAAGAACTATTTTAGATACTAATCACTTTATTTAATCATAAATTCAACTTATTTTCTGGTGACACTAAAACCAATATAAATCCATATTTAATTCCTATGTTTATTGTTTTTTAGTCAAACTGTTATACGTTGTTATGCATCTGGCTAGGGATGCTCGATTATGGAGAAAACAGTTTGTGATGCTGCTTTGATGTTGCTGCTAAGGATTAATCGATGGAAGAATCGTTCGAAACCCCATCCCACCGTTTAATATGAATAACGATTGATTCAACAGGAGTGTCAACTTGGCTGCACTGACCCTGGCTTCTTTTGTGGTTAGCTAAAGTTTATTGATTATCGTAATTCTGAATTTTCTTCTTGAATGGGTGGTGGATTTCTTTCCTGACTATTGTCATGGGCTAACTGGAAAGTTTGTCGCCAATGGTAAATAAACTTCGTATAACGTAGGTTTAAACTTCTAAGGCATGTCACAATTTGGCCAGTCTTACTTTAACCTCTCTATTGATTAACTTGAAGCTCTTCTTATGCCAATTCCCTTAGGCAGACTTTGGCTCTCTCACTTAATCATGTAGCACGGATTATCAGTATTTCAGGCACACTTGAAAACACGAGGTAAGAGTTTATACTTGAACATCACTTTATTGCAAATGCTAGTAATAAACTAAAACTCTCCTTCCATACTATCGGATTGCACATGTATTTATACATGTGCCTGTTATTTACATGTTTACATCTGATCGCTATTTTACGCTACTCTAGAAATTTCCACCACTAAACTTTCCCACACCTTAACTCTAGATTTTCCTACCGTTTCCACCATTCCCCCACAACAATACTAATTACGTAACATGACAGGCGTCGTGTTACTGCATCTTCCATTTTACCTATGACACCATCTAAATTCATCAGATTGCCTGATCCTTTGCTACATCGATATTATTCAACGCTGCTGATTACTTTGATCTAAGATTACTCCAGGTTAGCTTTCATTGTTTGATTGTTCTGTATCGCCAATCCTTCATAAATAGCCTGTTCCAGAGGCTTGAAAGGACTTTCTCCAATATTCTAGATAACAGTACATTCATTGTTAATTGGTCATAGTAAACTTTAACACGAAATATGCAGTCTATCTTATCTTTGGTGGCACATAGGAGTAGGAATTATTAAGTTTATATCATTTTAGTGTTTTTCACTATAATTTCTTGTACAATGACATCGGAGAAATGTTTTTTCGCGTGATTTTCGAAATAATATATAAGAATTGAGAATTTCACAAAAGCAGCACTTGTTATACATTCACTTGGTACAGCTGTTGCACATAGATTCTTAAGGTTAGAATTGAGATTTCTTAATATGTAATAAAACATTAAGACTTTGAAGATTATTTAACATTTATCCCATTATTCCAAAAGTTATGAAAAGGCAAGTGTGATTTTGTTTATGGTATGTCCGCATTACATTATTGATCAACGTAGTTAACTATTTACCTAATATAGTGCAAATACAGGAAGAAGTTCCCCAAAATGTTCGAGATTCATGATTTATAAGCATCTTGAAATAATATCAATGATTCTGCAATAATAGGACGACAGATCTATTTTATTGGTTTATAGGATTATAATTGTAATAGAAGCATTAGTATTTGTTGGAGGTGAGGTAACTTCTGCGAAAACATGACTTGTATGATACCTTAATAAAAGTCAAAGTATTTAAGTTTCAAGGAAATATGGTTGCACAACTAAAACTTAAAGAAATTAATAGAAGGGTACTGCCGGGAACAGAGTGTGTGGCTTAATTTGATACAATATAGGAAACTTACTAGATCTGGATATAGAAAGTAAAGTCATGATAAGGTTTTCATAGATAAATTTATAGAAAAATCATAATTTTTTTGTGTTAACAATGAATGTAATAAAACATTATAAATTTTGATTAATTAGCAAAATTTTTAAATTTATTCTAAACTTTATTTACTTGTAAATATAAGAATATCTTCATTTTTTTCAATTATTTCTACAAACTCCTGACTATTAATATTTTCTTCATTTTCAATAACTGTATTACTATTATTATCTGAAATATAATCTTCATTATAATTATCAATGATTTGATCACTTCTATTATCAAAGACTTCATCATTATATATTTCATTATTCTCAGACCCATCTAAAGCATTAGAAATAAAACACTTGCGAAAAGTACATTGAATAATTTCAAGATTAATTTCTGTCCATGCAGCAAGTACCCACTAACATACAACACATAATTCTGCATATTTTAAGTTGCCCCTACTTGTTTTGTTGTGATCTCCACTTGCCATCCATTCATGCCAATAATGACAAAGTGCTATTTTAAAAGGATGATTAATAGAAACATCAAGTAGTTGACATACAGAAGTTAAGCCACCAGGAATAACAATAAGATCACTATTATTATCTTGAATTGTTGCCTTGATAGTATCAGTAATATGTGCTCTAAATAAATCGAAGATAAAAAGATTCAATTTATTTTGATAACCCAGCCAATTTTTAATATAACTATCAATCCAAGTTAGCATACCCGATTCATCCATCCAATCTTTTTCATAAAATGAAACAATTATACCAGGTGGAGAAGGAGGTTTGGTCTTGGGCCATCTTTGACCTTTGAATATAATTATAGGAGGAAGTTTTTGTCCATCAGCAAAACACATTAAGACCACAGTAAACTGATTTTTTTTATTGCCTGTTGTACGAATGTGTACTGTCTTAGCATCAATTTGTTCAATCATAAGATCACTAGCCATATCAAACCAAACCAGAGTTTTATCCATATTTGCAATGTTGTTTAAAGAATAATTTTTTGCAAGATGTAATTGAATTATATATTATTGAAAACTAAATAATTTATCTTTAAGATCAGCAGGCATTTTCTGTGCAATTTTTGTTTTTCGACATAAAGTAAGATCATACGTTTCAAAAAACATTTCAACCACATAGAAGATGCCTTAAAATTATTTACAAGTAATCTTTTTTCAGGATCATTACTTTCGAAAGCTGTTTGAGTAACTATTTTCAACATTTTTAACTTAAGACTATTATAGGTTACAGCAAGTGCTGCATTATGCATTTCAATTATCCAGTTATAAAGTTGTGTTTCTTCTTCAGAAAAAAAACTTTTTCTACCATCACCTTTAAGACGACATGACTTGTTGTGACCAGCTTCGTTTAACTGATTTTCTAGTTGTATTACCCAGTGGCTAACTTGAGACTTGTTTAAATTAAACCTTGCAACAGCTTTAATATTACTTTTTTGAAGAGCATATTGAACAATATAAGCTTTTTCTTGAATAGTATATAACCAACAAACTTTTTTCTTGACAACTTTTCTTGTTATTTAGTTTAAACAAAAATATTAATTTAAAGAAAAAAAAATCTTTATATTATTATAAAACGCAAGTTTAATTATCTAACCAGGAAAACTAAAGCAAGATAATTTATTATATAAAAGATCAAAGTTATATCGATATACAATTATTTATATAATTAGATTTAATCACATGATTTTAATATAACCAATTATACAGTATATCTAGATTTTTTTTAGACCCGAATAAAAGCAACCTGATAATTTTTGAATACCAATTTTTGTCAAATTTCGGTTGTTTCTATTTGGTAATATACGGTAACAATATTTTCTTCTTTTCTACAAGAATTTTCAAAACATCTATATACAGTAGTTTAAACTATACATGTTGCTGAAATTCGTAAATTCTTAATGCAATTAATACAATTATTTGATACAATTAATTGAGTCACTATTAAAATATATAAATAATTAAGTCATGACGTAATTATTTTTAAAGATTTAAAGAATTGAATTAATACTAAATAATTTATATCATATGTATAGTTTAAACATTATAACAAATTCGAAGTACTGTAGCTAAAAAAAACCAAGTTTTAAAACTTTTTTGAGGTTCTAAATAATTATTTGCAAAAGACTAGAAAAACAACTTTTGATATGATCTCAAAAGCAATTGTTTTAATTATATTTTGAGTAATTTCACTTTTCTCTTACAAATAAGAATTTTTTTTAATTATTATTCCAAGTGTAACAAATAATTCTCTAATCAATTTTTTTATATAAATTAGAGTATTGAATATAACAAAAATCTTTTACATACTATATGACATGTTATTTTTTTAAATTTATACTAAGATATTACCTTGGCATACCATTAAAAATATATAATATTTTAAAAATTTTATTTATTTATTATATATAAATTATTATTTTATATCTATTGTATTTATAAATTATTTTTAAAATTTATAATTATATAAAATATTTAAACTCTTTTTTATTCAATACACATATATCAAATAAGAAAATACAAAAATTTTTTCTTCAAAAAAAACAATAAATGACCTTGAAGAGTTATCCATATTCTTTAAGAATTAACTTATTGAATCTATATATACATTACTTGATATTCTTATTATTGATATTTACAAATGTCTTGTCATAATTATCCACAAAAACAACAACACTAATATTGTATATACTATTATTTCAACCACATACTGTATACTTTTTTACCAAAGTTTGAAAACCTATCTAAAGTCTGACTCATATCTATCTATTTTTAAGAAAATAAATATAAAGCTTGAAAGCTATTTCTATTTTTTTTTTAAATTTGTAAAAAGAGATTTGGCAATTACTATACAGAAGTAAAGTTCTTTCTTCTTAATTTTATATTATTAAAAACCATTAATTTCTTTTTTGAATATTAATATATCTTTAAACTATCAGATTCTAACATAAAAAGTATTATAAAAAAGCTTCTTAAATAAAATCTTAACTATGAACTTCATATCTTTTAAAATAAAATAAATATTAATATTAATAAACAAGAAAATATTTTTATTTTAGAGTGAAAAATAAAAAACTCATATTTTCTCTAAATATACCTGTATCAACTAAGGAAATAATTATCAACAATAGTATACAATTTGATTATCAAATTAAAACAATATATGTAATTCCTTCTGAGTACAATGACAATTATTCCAGCCTATATGTAATTAACAAAAATCATACAACTCTTATTAAACACAAGGACAATTACTTCAGTTTATATGCAGCTAATATATAATATATACTAAGTATAAATATTTAGTACAAGCCAATTCTAGCATAAAAACTAATAATCATACTTTTTTTATTCAATTAAGCAATACATTGGAATCTCTTTTCAATTCCTGGACAGATAAAACTAACAAGCTTCTTAAATCAGCACAAGCTAGCATATCTCCTATAAACAATATTAAAGATAATACTTTTTTCAATAAATAGGAAAAAATTCTAGAATTATGTGAAGAATTTAACAAATACAATAAAACTGTCAAAGCTATTGTTAATCTTTTTTTGAAAATTAAGGTTAATACAATCAAGTTTTCCAGAACAACTCTAAAAGATATCTTCTCAAAAATCAAATACAAAAATTATGACTTCTTCAGAATATTTATTAAAAATAAGCTAATTAAAGGACAATATCAAAAGGAATATAAGTTTATTGAAGAAAATTTCATTTTAATTATTATCAAGCTAACAACTTGGATTATATCACAAGATCAATCAAAAAAACAAAATCAAAAAATTGATTAACAAAGTATTTTTTATCACTTATTTTAAATCAATAAATCTTACTTTTCTCAAATATTGGCAAGTAGCTAAACTGCTAGAATATGGTTTCAATTTCTTTGTAGATTTATTTTAAAAAAGTAAACTATTAAGAACTATATCAAACTTGCAAGGCAATAATTCAAAAAATTTATTTGAACTTCTCAAGAATTCAAAAGATATTTCTATAACAGTAATTGTTAAACTTTTCAAAGCTATTCCAATTACAAAAGTCAATAATATCAATGAAATTGCAAGTAGTCTCAAAGTCTTTTATAACTTTGATTTTTTGATCAATTTTTACTTTACAAAGAAACTTGATCTTTCAGCTGGTCCAATAGATCCTAACAATAAAACAGATTATTTGTTTCTGCTCACAAAAAGATATGAACTTGTAAACCTCAAATATCAAGTTGATAAACTTAAAATTCTATTATATTCCAAAAAGACTTTTTGACTTATACTTTAATTTTCTCTTATTAAAGCTTCACTTTTTACCTATATACAAGAATTTTTTAATTAATTTTGCCAAGTATTTTTTTGTTAACAACAATATCTAGAATTTCAAGAAAAAATAAAAACTTCTTAATAATAATAACTATACAATCAAATGACTCTTACTTAATTATATTAAAATCAAATAACTACTTTACTCCTTCCATTGGCATAGTAAAAACAACTTCATTCTTCTATCAGTTATTATTCAAGAAGAAGCCAATAAACTGATCAAGAATCTTAAACAAAGTTTTTCATAAAGCTTCCTTTAAGACTCAAATGAATTAATAACAATCTTATTCAATTAAATAAATTCAAACTACTTAATAACTTTATCACTGTTAAAATATTTTAAAGAATAAAGATATATTAGACTTCAAACAAACTATTGCAAAAATCAAGAACAAATACTGTATATTAAAAAATCCTAAGAGAAAGGATTACTTTGCTACTTTTAAATCTATTAAATCTTGCTGAAGCTATTAATCACTACTGAAATTAACATTGACCTTATACTACTTTTTTTTTTTCCATAATCAAACAAGTATTTTAAGAGTTTATTTAATCTTAATAAAGAATACATATTGGTTTAACAACTTTTATGCACAAACTTTTCATATACAATACTTGAATATCCATCTTAGATAAAGCTATCTCTAGATATGATCTTGGAGATGAATAAAATTGCTTATTCTCATATACTTGCTTTGAAGTATATTTGAAATCATTGTCTACGGTTTATCACTACAGTTTGTCTTTTCAAAATTTTGATTATGTTTTATATTCCTAACTACTTTTTTCCTTTCTTGATTCTGTTCTACAGGATTTCTTTAAGTTTCTCCATTAGTCTTTCTTTTTCTTTTTCGTCACCTAAAGGGCTTGCTTGGTTGGTTTCTTTTTTGCTGAAACTTGATGGTACTGAGAAGTAGTTCTCAGATGAATTCTTCTCTTTCTCTTGAGGATTACTTTTTTCTTTTCTTTGATGAGAACTTACGGATTTCTATTGTTTTGGAGATCTTGTTGACTCTGTCTCTTTCTCTTTTCCTTTTCCTGTTTTGAGATTTGGAGACTATTTATATTCTTGTATTTTTTCATATCTTGGATTCCATATATATTGCTTAAGGAGCTTGCAACATGTCTTGGATATCTTGCTTAGCAGGTTACATGCCTTAGCACATGAGATCTTTATGGTTTGAAGGTATGTTTTCCAATCTGAGACATCTTTTTTTTTCTATAAGCCAATGCTCAGATTGATTATCTCTTTTGTGAATTCTATATTTCTTTTTCCCATTGTTCTAATAAGTGAATAATTTTTTCCTGCTTTAATATATCTGCCATCGAGTACTTAGGAATCCATGTTTTAGTGATTTTTTCCTGTAAAAGCATTCACATTTCTTCTCTGTAGGCCCTAGTTTCTTTATATATTAACATATGATTTAGTGTTTCTTTTTCTACTTTGCAAAATATACATCTTGTATGTCCATTGTAGCTTGTCTCTCTGTGTTTGGATATGTTATCTAGCCTTATACTACTTCTTATAGACAATCTTTACTTAAATAATAATATTAAAGCTTTTAACAAATTTTTTTACTTTAATAAACTTTTTTTTAAATTCATAGTCAAATCCAAGTTAATTAATTGAACTAGAGATAATCCTTTTTCTCAAACTTATTTAATAATAATTACAAATTAATCCAACTCTCAACTCTCCTTAGCCAGTTTTCTAATAACTAATATTGTTTCCAATATTATTTTAAACATATTTTGCTAACAATTATTCTCTTAGCCTATTTTAAAAATTTTAACAAAAAATTTAGTTACTATATTTATACTTAATATCAGAAACCTCTTTCAAAGAAACAAACTTGGCAAATTTATCAAAGTAATTATAAATAATAAATCTATTTTTTGCTACTTTGAAATAAAAGTATTTTCAGAAAATCTACTCTCAAGGAACTTAATAACTTTATAATTATTTCAAGTATATTGGCAATTATTACAAGCAATAGAACTTGCATCATTACAATAAAATTTATTAACAATCATATTTTTAACACATTTGCTCTAAACAAATACTGGTCTGCTATCTATTTCAAATTTAAATCAAAAGTTGACATCATAATAATTTTCTATTATTTTACATGAAAAAGCAACAAAAAAGTATATAGTTATCTTCTTAAAAAATTTTATAAAAGAATATCAAAAAATATATATTATCTTAGAGATTTTAACTTCTATCCTTTTAATTCTATTTTTATTAATGCTTCAACTATATTATATAAGCAAACCATCTATAGATTTTTTAACAAGTTTATAAATATAGCCAAGGTCACTAACAAGAAAACCATATTCACTTATATAATTAATACAAGTACTTTTAGAATTGATTAAATCTAACTTATATATAATCTAGTCAACAAAATTCTAAGTTATAAAGTCTCTAAACAAAAGCTATTTTCACTGATTATATATAGTTAATCAATATTCTTGATTGAATTTTATTCTTTACAAATATATATTATTTTAAAAAAGTTTTCAAAGAACAATTACAAGTAATATAGGAAGATATTTAAATTACTTGCCTTGTCAATTAAAACTATTCATAGGAAAGCTTTAATAATGTTATAAAAAAAACACCAAATAATAACATTTCTCAAAACAAACAAACAAAGATCAATTGTAACAAAGACCTACTAAATACTATACTATAGTTATTAAATTAGCAAAAAGAATCTTGAAAGTTCTAAAGAACAAAAACTCTTAATATTAAAACTTTACTATACAATAGTACAAACTAAAACATATTTTCAAAAAAGTTTTAGATGACTTAAAACTATTCTTGAATTTCTTAATCCTTTTTGAAGAAGATGAATTATATAAAGACCCTGATAAACTAATTGAAATTATTACAAATCACTTTAAAAAAATTCTCGAACCAAAACTTTTCAACATTGATTAAACCTGGCAAGATCAACATACTTTTATAAGCTCAATTTCAAATAATATATTTAATGCAGTTAACAATAAAATCTTACTTTCCAAAATCAATAAAATTCTTATTAGCCTATTTAAAAAGAAACTGTCAGCATTTATTTGCATTTTATAAAAAGTCTAGATTAATCTCAATACATTAGTAAGGCAACAAATCAAAAGATTATTCAATAAAATACTCTTTATATTCTATTTACTGAAATACTGAAAGCAATTAGCTATCACATTTTTGTCAAAAAAAATAATTTGATTATATATCTAGCAAACATTTATTTTATTTTCTTAATCAAAACTAGGGCTCCTAACAATATCACTTCAATACCACTTCGATACCAGTTCGATACTTAAATTTACTATAAAAACATATGAGTAGATTACAACCCATATATTAAATTTACTATAGATCGGTA
>CAJVPV010004218.1:0-10240 GCA_910591835.1 Acaulospora morrowiae | reverse complement strand
AAACAATTATTTATTGAGTTATTAATTAAAATATAATTATAAAAAAATTGCCATTTTTTTCTTAACACACTGTATATTATATAATATAGGAATAAATAAAGAAATAATGTTTATCTACTTAAAAAAAAAATATTATTTAAAAACATATATAGTATATAATAATAAGTAATAGTCAATATGTATATAGTAATAATTATATTACATATATTTTATATTCTAATATTAAATACGTATATAATAAATAATCAACATTTATTCTTTTAATAAAGATCATAAAACAAGTTTTACCTTTAAAAAATTTATATTTTTTTATAAGACAATTAATCTGCAAAATTTTATATATTGATAATTTTTGTTATCTAAAAAATAAAAAAAAAATAATAGATAAACTACTCTGTGACCCTGGATATTTGACATCACAAAATTGTACATTAACTGTAAGGTGTGTATTAATTGAATCGGCGACATCGCAGTTATGAACCATAAATACAGATCGAAAACAATTTATCAAGAAGTAATAATATTCTGTATCTTCCCATTTTAGTTAGAAACATTATTTTAGAAAAAAAAAACCAACTACACACTTTATAAAAAAGGACCAAAAACAGATGCACATGAGTAGATCAAAAGACGCAGATTGACCATTCCAAGCAAATTTAAATCCACAATTATTTTACGTAACAAATTAGTTTAAATGTTTGATTTGCGGCAAACAGTGTTAACCAATTGATGGGCATCTGTAAATATTCAGATGTAAATTTTTAGCTCAGTGATTACCAGAAATTCTCTGTCTTCATAGTCTCATAACAAACAGACAAATAAACGTGAATGCAACGGAACTCATGCTATGAATGATTTACCTTGTGCTCGCACATAGACCATACAATAAGGATTAGCCGATGAACCTGTGGTGTCAGCAAAAACTTCCGTCTTATCAACCTAAAGAATTAGTTGAAAATAAAAATCGATCAACAAAAGTACCTCAAAATATGGCGAGATTAATTTGAAATTACAACCTCCGTTACATATGAATCGTTGTATTTTAACCATCGATCCTTATCGAAATCATAAATGTATATCCAATAATGGCCGAAAGTCGCTTGACCTGCAGATATGCGTTGAAGGAAGGGTATTAGTTGTCAGAAAAAAATTGATATGTAATAAGTCGAACTGCTTACCGCTGTGTATAAATACCGCGTGTAAGCGATATTCACATTGTTTCAGATCAACATACTGTTGTTCTAATTTAGACCTCAATAAACCTATCCTACATTCGGAATCTGTGATTTACGAGAATCCACCATTATCCTTATGAACCTAGGAAAAAAAAAATTTTTTTTTAAACATGAAAACATATCTACCACTAATCATTGAAGTAACTCGTTCTCCTTCACGCCTCACTTCCGACAAGTTCAAGTCAAATTTGTCATCAGATAGAAACTCGGGGTCATCGTCTCTCATGTTCTGAACGAATTCCGCGGTCGATCTAAGCAAATCGATAGTGGATAATGAGGATTTCTGCATAAAAGGATTAAACGAAGTGATAAGATGATTTAGATATGATCTGCATGTGGAAATTTTAGATCCCATTCTAACCTTATCACACGAAATTTCCTTAAGTTCTTCTTGTAATGAGTCAATCTCCTGTTTCCAAGAACGCGCTTCAGCAATCCTCTCGCGTAAGAATCCTCGATTCCGATCCAAATACCTGTCAAGATATATCACCTCTTCGAAACGGAGGTATGCATTTGATTTATAAATATTTGAGGTTGATCTATCAAATTGCACTCTCTGAGCAAAAATAGCATCCGTTACGTTACGTTACAATTTTCGTGCATTTTTTCAGAAAAATAAAATAAAATATGTGAATAAGCAAATAAAAAAGCATACCTGCACTTGAATTTGTAATATCGGTGGCGCCGTCACGAGTGTGACTTCTCTTTCTGCTTGCGTACCATTAAAATCCACCTAACAAATAAAATAAAATAAAATAAAATAAATAACATCAATTATTTAGTACACCATCATGCCTCCGAAAAAATCCTCATGGAACGGAGTCAAGCATTACGATGAATTCACCGTTGATGTGTCAAAATAAACATCGAGCCCGTCGTACAGATCGCGTCCTTCGGCAACGACTACCAAGTGACACATCAAATGTTAAAGAATCACGAAAATGTCTGATTATAAAACATCGTAAATATTCGAATCACGTAAGAAAAGGATATTAGGTGATTGAACACTTCTTCCTTAATTTTTTCTTCAGGTTCACCAGTGTTCGGTTCTTTGTAACGAAGAATTTGTCTCGAACTCCCGTAAAACAAACTAATCGATAGAATGAACCCTTTTATTGATACGACATACGATATCGTAAAGGAACAAGCAAATTTGAAACAAACCTTTTCACAACATCCTGCTTGTCAGAATCTATGGTAGATTTTAAAGCGGCCTCCAGTTGGAACATAACATTATCCATGCATTCTGCAAAAGATCGAGCGTACAACATATTAACCAACTAAAGTTGGAAATCAATAAATTCGCAGATCGTACAGACCTGTGACATCCTGCTGTTTTCCAAATAACATTCCAGACACTTTTTTTAACTTATCCTCTTTGGTATCATTGAATGACTCTGCCCCGTGCATTTGCACATCAAAAGGACTATTCTCCTTTCCCTTTCCTTTGTAATCGTTCTCTTGGTTCATGAACGTATCCCCCATCTGATAAAATGTATCGTTACCAAAGCTGGTTCCATGTGGAGCTATTCCTGATATTATTGAGTCATTCACAATATTGTTATTATTGAATTCACTTGAGTCTAGTAATGTTAATTGATTGTTGCGAGTGGATGAGGGACCTGGACTCAAATCATCGACTAACATGTCGACTGAATTGGCAGTTGTATCCATAGGAGATCTGGATGAATCATTAGTTTGTTCCTCATCGTTTTTTGCATTCACGAGCGCCAAATATGCTAAATCTGAATCTGGTGTGATGGAACTCCGTGAAGAGCGCATCAACTCATCGAAGAGATGACGCAAAAGAGTGACAACTAAATTGTGTTGTTGCGATCGTAAAAAAGAGAAAGAATATTATGTCAAATGTGTATGCGTCACAACAAATCAATAGAAAATTTTGGCAATAATTTGCTATGCACATTTCTGGGCTCTTTCAACCTCGGCTTTGGAAACTTTCCTTCCTCCAATGGTTATGGATTCCCATTGATCTATCCCATTGATGGACACTGAGTCCGAGGCGAATACCGCTTCTCGTAAATTCCGAATGGTGAAATAATACTGTAACAAAAAATCATCAATCAATCATACTAAAAATGATTTGTGAACCAAAGAATTTGTCGTATTGTACGAACCTGTAACAACGAATTGAGATAACAAGTGTTCCCAATATTGTCCAGTCCCACAGGCCTACCATAAGAAATACAGATATGAGTACAAGAATGAAGAATCTTTCAACGCGTACAAACATCTGCTTACATGTTTGAAAAATAATTGTACGAGTTCGCTTGTGATTCAAAAGAATCGTATCATCAAATTAGACTTTGTAACATCCCGTCGACAATTGATTGAATGTTATTCTTACTATGATAGCTTTCCCCACTTAGAAAATTCTCTATTGCTGAACTATTTCTAGACTTTCCAATTGTATTCAAGGCATCACGCAGCACCCCAACCCTCAAAGGATCATCAAGGATCTAAAAAAGAAAAAGAAGTTCACTGATCAACAACAATTGCGTAATTTTTCATTATATATAATGTCCACAAGTTGTTAGGCTCGAGCTACTTAAAGAAGAATGAAAATTATCGTAATTACATATCTACGATACGCTTCAATTAAAGTTTCATCAGACACTTCGGAACTTGCGCGCATTTCATGGTATGCATCATTGACAGCATTAACTCTAAATTTACCTGATATTATTTCACGAAAATTGGAGCGGTGAGACTCCGAATAAAGATTGTAAAAAGATGAGATGTGATAAAAATTCTTTCATTATTTATGTATACCCATTGATATTTCCATAGTAAAATGATCTTCGAGTAACTCGCTCTTTCTCTCTCTGGTGAGATCAAACACAGCCTGTAAATAAACTGGAGTTTTTTCAGGATTCTCCTTAATAGCAAGTTCATAGGCCCAAACCAAAATATCATCGTCCATATCCGATAAACACCCTAATATCGAACTTGCCGACTTAACGGGCGACGAAGGATCAAAGGGTCTACCATAATTACGAGTGGCATGGTGTTTTTTATCTTTGAATGAGCGCCCAAATATGATGTTAAGCTCTAATAGTTCAAAACAACTGGTAATCATTTATAATATCAAGAATTTTATTAGACAAGTACATTCCGTTCCAAGAACACTGTTCAGTTTTCCCCATGGACGTTCATCTATGTCCGAATTCGAAGTCATCTCATCTGTCATTAGAATACAACTTGTTAGCCCAATCCATGGAAAAGATGATTGTGTTAATTACAAAGGACTGGTAAAAGAAAAATACTAAATCACTCACTCAACTCTAAAATTTTCATGTCTAATTCCTCCAACACATATTTAAATTTCGTGCGAGTCTCGTCGCTTGACGGTGGTGGATGAAATCTTCTAATCTCTTCGTACCCCAATGTGTAACCAAGAGCTTGAAAAAAGGCCCGACTAAAAGCGAAATTTTTTGTCAGTACGCTGCCAAGACGAAATCGTCTAATAAAAAAAAAATTACTTTGCTAGACATGCACAAACCTTGCTTCGTCGTATCCAATCCTTTGCTTAAATGAATTACCATCTATATTCAATGGTTGTCCCCCTTCATCCAGATAATTTTTGACAATTTCTGATAAACATCGTATCGTTTCAGGATAATGTGTTGAACCACCGTTCCGATTTAAACTCCTTGTTCTAGACATTTCATTAAAAATCCACGTCCCCAAGATGGGATTACTAATTTCAACGAACACGCTAAGATCACATATACAGCACCGTGAATATATGCGTAACTCTGTTGCTTCTTCAGTATGAAAGTGGTGTAGGGAATTTTTATGGTTGAGGATGCACATTCTCGGCTCGACGTTCATCTCATTAAAAGCCCCGACCGAAGTAGTGAGCATGAATCGCTTGTGACAGGTTTTACATATAATTCCAGTAACAACCTCATCACCGAATACCCGGCATAGATAAAAGTCGTGAACATGGTTCTTTTCCGCCGTACTATGACGCGTCAACGCCACAAGCCATGCAGGCGGGGTTTTTGCACAACCAGAAAACTCTGTCGGACGAGGAGGAAGAGCAGGTTTT
The DNA here is from genome assembly GCA_910591835.1 of Acaulospora morrowiae. Classification (NCBI taxonomy): domain Eukaryota; kingdom Fungi; phylum Glomeromycota; class Glomeromycetes; order Diversisporales; family Acaulosporaceae; genus Acaulospora; species Acaulospora morrowiae. The sequence continues at coordinate 4,933 of CAJVPV010004218.1, read as the reverse complement.
GAGTCTGCAAGAAAAACATTGGATCATTAGTGAAAGAAGAGTATGTACATATATATTGTTACTATTTGTCGAATCTGCTGTCCATTGACAAAGAAGCAGAAAATGATAGGTCTAACCTTGTTGAATGGCCATTTTCAAAATCGTAAAGCTTTTCAATAAAATACTTGATGATCGTTAATATAATTCTAGGTATATCACTAATAACAAGCCAGTAAAGATATAGAAACAATTCAAGAGTTGATCTAGAGATCGATAGAGTGTAATCTTTAATACCTTCTACATTAAATAAACTTCGCTCAGTCAAGAGGTGATGCGTAGGGATCTTTGTAAAACACCGATCACATTTTCCCACTTACATAGATTCAAAGTAAAGAGCAATTCTTGTCACATTTGTTCGGACACTGTTGTTTTAAATCTTGACAATTTTCATTGTTTTTTGACGCCGGATAAACTAACCGATTTACGTTATCATAGTTCAAAATGACACGTGACAACTCAAATTTGGTTTTAATCAAATATTTAAAAACAGGTAAATTTTTTTTATTAATTAAATAAAAAATATTATATAATTAATATTTTTTTAAAAAAAAAACAAAAGAAACTATTTAATTTTGAAAGACTAATTCTTTTTTAACAATTTATTTTATTATAAAAAATAGTATTAATAAGATTATTTGAATTTGAATTAAAGTATTTATTTGTTACAATAATTTTTTTTTTTCAATTTTATTATAGTTAAGAATATTTAATTGTTTTTTTTAAGTTTATTTAAATTAAATATATTATACATTATATATACGTATATACAGTGATAAAAAAATTGTTATAATTTTACAACCGTTGCTCCTAATCACATGAATGATATATTATTGGATAGTTAAAAATCATGACTTTAATCAAAAATATTTTTAATATGATATGTAATCACTATTTGCTTCTATAACAAGCTCACAATGCCACCTCATTAATCGTACTAATCCAATTAGAGAAGATAACAGGATATCTTGCTATTCTTGTTACATATATTGCTTCAATTTGTTCAAATCTCTTAGCATTTACTTTTCCACATTATTTTTTATAATACTTCATAAGTTTTCGATAGGATTTAAGTCAGACTATTGGCCAGCCAATCTAAAACATAAGATACATTCTCTTCAAGAAACTTTTTAGTGATTTTGCTCATATGTTTTAGATCTTTGTCTTGCTGAAGCTTTCACTTGTTTCCTAGCATTTGTCAAATCTCAAGTAAGTATGTACGAAGGATTTCTATATAAAATTTACTATTTATTATATCTATAAAACAAAATAAATCAACTTTGTTATTTTATAAAATCACCTTCAGGTATTAATTTTTTTTCGGTTTTTTGGTAAAGTATAAATTAGTCATGAATTTCTATATCACTGTTTTACAGTGTTTCTAAAAAGGCAAAAGGCTGTTTTGTCAGTGAAAACAATCTGATTCCAATTGTAATCTATTTATTTTGGGTTCCAAATTACACAGTTTTTTTTTTGCAAGTCGGTGAGTATTAGTGTTGCCAAAGGAACATTTTTTTATATCCAAGATCAACTAAGTATCATTCAATTGTTTGGTATAATATATCTATACCTTTATTTAACAATTTTATTGATAATGTTAATATCGAAATAAAAGGCTCCCATCGAATATATTGCCTTATTGCTCGCAATATCGGTCCTGTAATTTTTTTTTATCATTTTCCAACATGTCTATATTTTACAGATCCTGTTTTTTCAATTTTTTTAAGATTATAATAAATTGTAGACAGGTCAATATTTGTTCGCACATGTATTTCATTTGTGTTCCATATACTATTGTTCCATAAATATAATATATTTTGTCATTTTGTTTTGTTGCTAGATTTTGGTATTCTTGCTAAAAAAAAAAAAAGTTAGTATTAAAAGGGTATAAAAAAATTTTCAAATGTTAACTACTTATCTGATATTTATAATTATAAAATTATAATGTAATAGAATTTAAACTGGTTGAATTATTGATACTTATTTAATATAAATATTTTTCCAAAAGCAATTGGACCACACTGTATATTAATAATATTTTTGTTTTTAAAAATTTATATTAGACCTATGGGTTTATAATATAGTAGTAATGTTCTATAGGTCACTAGAAGAAAGTTCAGGATTTAAACTCACCCGGTTATAAAAATTTATCATTTTTATAATTGGTTAATCAGCTTTCAATTCATGTTATACTCAATCAGCCATAAATTAATTTCTAAATTTAGTTAGGCTGTATAAAGATAGGACCTCTGGTCTTCTCAATAATTGCAGGCTGAAAACAGGTCAAAACAAGAAAGGTTGCATAAGGAAAGGCTTCTGGTCTAACTCCGATTATAAGCTTATATTCTCTTCTAACATGGCAGACTCTATAATAAGAAGCATATTAATTGAATTAGACAACTTTAAAGAGGATTACTGTAGAAATATGAACACATGGATGAAGCCTATAGCCACTTTATAGGAGTTGTGCTCTGCTTGGTATTCATACCCCTAGATTTGGTAGCTTAAGCCAACTAAGAGCCTATAGAGTGTCTATTAAAGGATTTAGAAATTATGTCTTACTTGACCTGATGGTCTTTAGATTTGGTAGTATGTACCAACTATAAAAATAACTTTTGAAACATTTACTAGAAAATATAAAGAAATAAGCCTATAGGTACTATGGTCATATAAGCTGGAGATGTGAACATGATAAAGAACTTAGTAATAATTAACATGTTAAAATTAAGGTTAGACCTTACTAAACATAAACCAAAGTATAAATACACTTATGAAGTGTTAAGTTAATATTATGGTAAAAAAAGCAGGTAGTGTCAGTTAATATTAGCATTAGTTAATAGATTGTTTACGTATATAAGAACTTATAATCCTAACCAATTTCATAATAAAGCCATGTGTGTATCGCACTTTAGCTTTTAAAAAAATAAAATAAAAAAAAATAGAAAATAAAAATTTATACAGTATTTTATAATAATTTAAATTAGAAAATTTTTTTGTAAATAATTTAAAATTTTTAAAACAAAAATTAATATTTATAAGATCAAAAGCTAGATTTATACAAATAAATAAAAAGTAAATAAATTGTTAAAAATTTTTTTGAATTAAAGTTTTTATTATTTTTAAAGATAAATAAGGCTTGTATTTATTTATTTTTTAATGTTAAATGAAACATTTCTCATGATCTTTATTAATATAATAAAATAAAAATTATTACATAATTAATATTAATATATAAGATACATTGCTATACATGTCAGCCTACTACACGATTAGTTATATCTTTAATAAAAAACCCTTAAGCAGGGAAAAAAAGAGGAACTATTTAATCTTAGAGTGCTAATGTCTTCCTAATAATTTATTCTATTCTGTAAAGGCATGAATAAGTTTTTAGAAAAAAGTTTAAATGTAATAGCAGTTAGTTTGTGTTGATATGTTTGTTTGTTATCATTTGGTAAATTGTTTTTTTGTGTTTTGTTGCAATTAGTTACATTTTTGTTTGATTTGTTGTTGTTTCTTCTAAATTTGGTATTTTGTGATATGTCAAGGAAGTTTTTCTCTTCAATCATATCTTTGTTTCTTGGTATCAAGATGTGTTGATAAATAAGTTCAAATATTGCATTTTGTATTTTGTTAAGAAGTTTAAAATCATGTTGTGTTGATTAGAAATTGTTGAAAAGATTTTTGAGCTGCAATATACTTGTTACAAAATTGATTAAATGGATAGTAGTGTTAATTGTTTTTTGGGCTAGATGAGAACTAAAATTTTTGTTGTTTTTGAATTTTTTTGTAAGCAAAATTTGAATATCAGATAGAATTTTTTTGATAATAGCTGTATTATAGATACAAAGTCATATATGGTGAGTGGTTTCTGAGGTAGAGTTGTAACATGGGCATGTATTATTTGTATAAATGTGTGGTAATGTGATGTGGAGAAGAGATTTGATTGGAAATGTGTTTGAGAGAATTTTGAGATAGAAGTTATAAATTTTGAATTGATGTTGGTTTGTTGGAATTGATATGTTTTTGAGAAAAGTTAGAATATTGATTAAAAGTGAAAGGTTTGGTTTAAATGTTATTTGAGCACATTGAAAGTAAATTATTTCTATGGAGTGGATGGTTTTGTTTATTTGTTTGATATATTGTCTTGTTAATGGGATGTAATTTTTATCTATATCAGTGAGAGTGAAATGAATTAGTAAAGAGTCAATTATATTGATTTGTGATAATTGCAAGTTTGTTAATTGTGTTTTTTGTATTGTGGTTGTAGGTTTAAAAAAAGTATGGAAAATTTGGAGTGTTTGGATTATGTTGTGGATATTTGTTATAGTGGTGAAGTATAGGGTTTTGCATTTTTTCTTGTGATTGTTAGAAGAAGCAGAAAAGGTTTTATGATTTAGTTTCAGATATTTGATGAAGAAATAGTATTTTTTTGACTTATTGGATAATAATATTATAATTATTGTATGGAGGAATAAGAGAAAAAAATTTGATTTGAAGTTGGTTGTATATGATTTGTGATATTGAATAAAATTCTATATAACTGATGTGACGCTGGTTTGATATTTGTATGTTAGTAAGATTTCGAGAGGAGTGTTGATATATTGTAGATAGGAATTGCAATGGATTGAATCGAATCGGATTTTAGTTAAATTCGATTTAATTCATTTTTAGATATACAATTCGAATTCGAATTGGATATGATATAGTTTGATTTAATTTGATTCGAATCTGGTTCGAATCTAATTCTACTTGATTCAATTTGTATCTGATTTGATTTGATTTGATTTGATTATTTTGTCAATAGTAATTTTTATTATAATATATTTACTTTAATTTAATTTAAAAGGTTGTTAATTGAAAATTTTTTATTTTTAAATATAAATTAAAATTACTGATC
>CAJVPV010004217.1:0-10240 GCA_910591835.1 Acaulospora morrowiae | reverse complement strand
AATTATGTCCTCTAGGGGACGTGGACGTAAAGGGATGTAAATTTTATATGCTAAATACTTTAGGGACCCATCTTTAACTGTCAGGAGCTGAGGTTGAGGTATTATCGTTAGAGGGTAAACTTTTATTAGCAATATCATTACTGATATTGTTATTGGAAGAAATGTTGGTGGAGTTGTCATATATATTGTTATTATTGTTGATGTCATTATTAAAGATGGGTCTCTAAATTATTTGTAAGGATATAATTCAAATGTCCCTTATTATTAAAATTTTTTATTTCTATATTAAGAAATAAAAAAAAACTACCTACAAAGATTCTTTATAATTTTAAGCATCTATATAAATCATTTTTGGAATTATGTTCCTATTGAAATAAAGAGCTAAGAATTATATCCTTTAGGGGATGTGGACGTAAAGTGATGTAAATTTTATATGCTAAATACTTTAGGGACCCATCTTTAGTCACTGTTATTATTGCTTTTTCTTTTTTTGAGATTTTTGTTCCATTTGATACCAATAGTGGGTGCAGTATTCGCTATACTATATCGGGTTTCCAAATGTAACTATAGGAAGATGTAAGAGCTTCAGTAGATGCTTGAATCCACTTGTGTATATCAGATATAAAGAAGATACCAGTTGTAATTCCATATGCAAGTCCTACTACCTGGTATGCATTCGATACTAGGTTGTTACTACTGTCTGGATGAAGAATAAAATTAATAAAATCTATTATTTGTTTGACTTCTTTTTTTATTAGAGGGCAGCTAAAGACATGGAAGATATTCTTAGTCCAGAGACTGCATCTTGAACAGTATGGGTCCTTGTAGAGATCAGGATATAACTGGTGAAGGAATTCTTATATTGGAAGTATGCCTGAGAGCAATTTGATTTTGAATACAATGAGATTACTATAAGTGTTGTTGTGAAGTTTCTTTAAGAATTTGTTAGAAGAGTTAATTATTTTAAGTTCAAAGGCATCATAAGATTGACCAAATGTTTTAGTTATGGACGAACTTTTGCAGATAATATAAGATCTGGTAATACTGAAGATTTTTTTGCATCACCTTGAGCTGCTGTCTAGGTCCACTTTATTAATGGTGGGGTTTTCTACAAAGTGAAGACTTGGATTATTCCAAAGGATAGAGTTGATATACCTTGGCTTGGATTTAGGCTTGGTAAATTTGATGGATATATTTTTCTGTGTTGAGATTTGCTTGATTTTTGAAGTTAAGATAGCAAAGTTGACTTTAATATATTTTCTGGGAAAGGTAGGTAGTGTCTGGATGATTCTTTTATTGCTTCTGACTTCAATGGTGGAGTGAGAGGGGCACCATTGAATAATGTTATAAATAACTCGCAAGATATTACCATCTGGAAGTTCTGGGTTGGATATTGTGACTTTAGTTTTATTGATGATTAGATTCTGTTTTGAGAGTTGGATATGATATAGGCTGCAATAACCTATTGCCTGTAGGGGAGAGGAGAATGGTATGGGAGGCAGGATATCGACTGACTGGAGAAAGATTTCATTTTCTATAGGAGAGTTTGCTAAGTCCTCGATAATATTACAAAGGTGATACTTGGCATAAAGTGAAACTTTATTGATTGCCCAAAGTGAGGAGGCATTGGAGTTTAGGAAAGTTATTGAACAATAGTTGTTGAGAAAGAGATCCAAAGGGCAGCCAAAACATTTGGTAAGATTGTTGTTAGGATCGATTGTGTAATGCCTTCCTTTGAGGAGTGTGTTTTTTCGAAGGAGATAGTATCTTTTATAAGTCTTGATAACAGTATTTATAGTATATAAGAATCAAAATATCAGATTTGGATTCGGTATTGATCTGTGAGATCCGGTGAGATTGCTATTGTTGTTAAAGTTTTTAAATCAGATTGGTTCAGGACCACAGTATATGATGCCTGTGTGTGAAATGAGTTGCAACCAGGATAGCTTGATTGAACTGTTGAACCGAAGAAGTTGGTTGGAAAATTTAATGTTGAGAGTATTGGACGTGTTGACTGCTGTTTCTCTGAGTTGTGATGGTAGGTTTTTGAAGAAGAAACCTATAGAGTTATAGGTATTTTCTAGCTGGAGGGGGCAATTTGAAGGACAAATTTGTATCTTAAAGCTTTTTGCAGCTTTGACTGTATAAAGTATCCAATTATCTTGATCGAATTTTTCTGGGTTACATATTGGATAGAACCAAATAGCTTCTTTTTTTTGAATATATTGTATGGTTTGAATTTTGTATTTCCTTGTCATGGGAGTGGCTAGCTTGGTTATAAGGTTGTTTATGAGGCTTGATCTTTGATGTTCTTCAAGCAGTGGTAAGCTAAACCCTCCTTGGCTTATTATAATTGAGTTGAAACACTTGGAAGAGATTTTGTAACCTGACTTAATAACTTGATTAACTTTTCTTTGAATAGTGTTGAGAAGACTCTTGTTTAGATAAGTGATTGATAGGAAATATTTGAATTTTTCCATAATTACTCACTCACAAATGTGCTGTTTGATTTCTTCTTTTTACTGGTACTTGTTAAGTTCATCTAGGATTTGTGAGGCTACTTGGCTAAAAGCTTTTCTGTTAGCCTTAAGAAGGTTATATAAGGAGATAAGAATTCCTAAGTATTTAATACTCTCATAAGGTTTAAGGACTTGAATTGGAAGATTTTCAAAGTTGATTGTTCTTGGGCTTCTATGCTTGACTTTAATATTGTTGATGATTTTGATTTTATCTTTGTTATATGTGATGTCGTTTATTTGAAAGAATTGATTGGCTATTTCAAGGAGATTTTTCATTTTTGTTTTGAAGTCAGCAATAAGTGCTAAGTTATTCATGTAGATGAAAGCATTTGAAGCTAGGTACTCCTGAATTTTCTTGCATCTAGATAGTTTGGAGATGAGGGGGTCGTAAAAGATGACCCAAGTAATTGGGGAGATGGTTTCTCCTTGTTCTATACTATTGTTAACCATGAAAGGATTAGTTGGGCCAAAAGGAGAGTTGATAGATATTTCTCTGTTCGTGAGCAAGTTGATAAAAAGACTTATTAGTTGAGAGGAACACTTGATTCTTTCTAAAGACTTTTTGATGGCTGGTATAGGAACAGAGTCGAATGCTTTGGTGATATCAAATGAAGCAAACCAGAATTCTTTGTTGCTAATATTTGTAACTTGAATTGCTAAGTTAATGATAGTAAGAGGTTCGAGAGTGCTTTGTCCTGGGAGTCCTGCAAAACTAAATTCTGAAGGATTGAGTTAGACTTCAAGATGCTAGAGAGTCTTTTATTGATTATTCTGGTAAAGATCTTCCTTGTGGAATCAACTAGCGATATTGGTCTGGTATCATTTAACTTGTGGCTCCAAAGAAATTTTTTTGGTATAAGAGTAATAGAAGTTTGCTTCCAAAGATATGGAACTGATGAAAAAGTTAGGATTTGATTGAAAATTGAAGTAAGGTGGATTGTGATTTTTTCTTTTAACAGTTTGATTATATCATAACTGATTTCAGATTTTCCTGGAGATTTCTTTTTGGAAAAAGTGTGAATAGTTTTATCGATAGTGTTATTATCAAGTAAAGAAAGCACTTGGTTATATATAGTTTGATTGATTGGCTTAGGCAAATATTCATCTTGCCAATTTGGAAAGTTTTCAAGATTGAAGTTTCTTTCGTACATGATGTTTTTGAAGTACTTGTTAATTATATCTTGAATTGCATTAGGATTTTCTTCCAATTGGTTGTTTTTATCGAAAATTTTGAAGAGATTAATTCTTGGTTTTAAAGAGCCTAAAGCTTTCTTGATATAGCTCTTGGGCTTACTGTAGAAATTTTCAACTGTTCTTTCATGGTTAGCCGAAGCTCTTTAAGAAATTCTTGTTGGGCTTGAGCCATTGCTTCACGAATTAAGAGTCTTTTGAGTTTCCTTAGCCCCTAAACTGAAATATTCAGATTTCCATTGGCAGTTTAATATAGGATTTGTAGTTCTTGGCCTTGAAGTTGAGCCGCAATGTAACTATTTTTGAGTTTTGAGATTGTAATATTGATTTTTCTTGTCTGGCTTCTGAATTTTTTCTCTGCACTGGTACGGGAATCTTTTGGAATCATGTTAACTTTGGTCTTCTTAATAAATTTGTTTATGGAATCCCTAATGAGATCATAAAGCTCATTCCAGTTTGAAGAGTTTAGGAGGCTAGTCCAGAATTCTATATCTTGGACAAAATTTGTGAAGTTAATGTTGGAGGTTTTTTCTATGTCAAACTTGTAAATAGGTTTAGCTTTTTTGAATTCAAAATAATTCAGCTTAACTGATACTATATAGTGGTCCGTTGGGATGAAGTCACACTTCTGGACTTTATACCAGACTACTTTAGAAGCTAGACTTCTTGATAGCCATATTTGATCAATTTGGGAAGCACTGGTGGGGTAATAAAGGTAAAAGCTTTCTCATCTAGTTGGTAGCCTACATCAATATAGTTGAATAGATGTCTGTAGAATATCCATTTGACTGAAGAGGTTGGAGCATTAATTGATGGGCTATCCTTGGAGTATGTATTGAAGTCCTCTAGAATTGCATGGTAATATTTGTTATTGGCGACTGTCTTGACTATTTGGGTTACTTGCTTGACTGCAGCTTTTCTTTCTGTCATGGCATGAAGTAGATAGATTGCTGAAACAAGAATATTGACTTTTCCTTTGAATTTGAGTAGAATTGATAAACAGTATTCTAAATGGCTGATAATTTTGTATACATAAGAGTGAAACTTCTTCCTATAATAAGGGCTGTACTATTTTTCACTAATGAGCTGAAATTTCCATAGATTATGAACCTTCTATTAATATTCTTAAGATGGTTGTCTCCTTGTTTAAGTTTGATCTCAGTACAGAAAAGGATAATCCGATCTGAGGTATAATTTGCTAGGGCTTTGAGTTTGATAGGATTATTTAGACCTTTGGTATTAATAGTAATAAAAGTAATTAGATCTTGAGTGGTATTTGAAGTTAACTTATTATTGATATTGTTTGGAGGTATGGTTGCTGTCTGGATGTGGTAGGGTGAAGTGGAGTTGAAGTTGATGGATAAAGTAATATTGATCATCATGTTTGAGGAAATATGGTTATTGGAAATGGTGGTAGTATTTAATGAGTTAAAATTTGGATTATTTGTTATAGTCTGATTATTAAATATAATAATTAACATAAGAAGGGCATAAGATCAAACTCCGGTTTAAGGAGTGTCTCTTTTATGATAAGGGATTTAGGAAGTCTGATAAAAGAAAAGGTTTGATGTAATTGATATATAAATATAAGGAGGATATCATTATCCATCAAGGGAAATTTGATAAGCATTATGCTTTTTTCTCTTAAGATTCTGTTTATTTCCAGTGGATCTACTGGCAAAGGGATTCACAAATTGGTGAACCAGTTTTCTGGAATTCTTTGGAATTCATAATGCTTATATAGAATCTTGATTTTTTTCTTGAGAAGGGTGTCATTACAAGAGAGGAGCTTGATATCTAGGTCTGGATCAATGTCACTAAGCTTCTGTGACAACTTTGGCTTGTCAGTTTGAGAGATCTCTTCATTTATCCAGTGGACTCCTAGCAGAAGTGAAAATCAATATTCTGTTCTCAAGTTTTTAATTAAAAATTGGGTATCATAGGGATTTGTAGTAGGGATTTGAATTTTCAGTTTGAAGATATATCTATTGATCGTGGATAGAAATGTGGGAAGAAGTTCTTTGAGCTTAAAAAAGTTGGAGAGGAGGTGTTCAAAATAATATCTGGAATGAAGTTCCTTAATCACCTCTCTAATGTTATGTTTGGATGTATCTAGAGGAAAGAACTCAATAAATTTTGGTTCAAGAAGATTGGGTGATAAGGGGAAGGGAATTTTGGATAGAGGGAAATCAAAGTATAATGAGAAATTTTAGTGGAAACAAAATAAAATTTTTTAAGTTCCCTGATCATGTCACCCAGATTCTTGTGATCCTTTCTTCTTTTGACTGGAAACAAGTGTAATACTTCTTTGAAAAGGTCTTGTAGATTATCAGGGAGATTAGGAAAGATAGCAAAGTATGAGTCTGGCAAGAGATCGAATTTGTATATTGAATGAAGAGAGCCTGCTACACTTGTAGTCATGCTTCTGTTAAGGATGGAAATTCTGTAGGAATTTTGGCCTTTACTTGAGGAGGGACCAATTCTGGAGATAGAGAAAGCTCTGATAGATTGTCGCGAAACATTTTTTTACACTTTCGGAGAATTTCATAATAATCTAATTTGATGCTTTCTTTGGGATAGCACAGATAATTGCATCCATATTCCATAATTTGGGCAAGTAGATGGAGGTTAAGATCGAATATATTGATATATCTTAGGTATGCAATGAATAGGCTGGTGTTTAAGAAAAACTTAATCTTGGATCTAACTTCTTTGTTAAGTTCTTCAACTTTGTATTTCCCTTTGTAGATTCTTCAAAACTGTCCTTCGAGTTTTTTGTATTCTTTTTGATGGTCTTCTTTTAGTTCTGCTTTCTTATTAAACCTGAGGAAGCCTCTATCCCTTGCTTCTATTTTGATGAAAATTGCTAATTTTGGCTTTTGCCTGATTTCATCTTTTGGGCGTTGGTTGATATCTAGTAAGAGATTGATAATTTCATCAGAATTGTTTCTAATGGTGGTAAGCTTGGATGCCTATTGGATAATACGATAATGTTCACTAATAAGTTCTTTTGGCAAATTAAGCTCATTATTTTCATTATTTGAGTTGATGGTTATATTATAGTCTTCTATTCCTGAGAATTTTAGTAGTAAGTTGTCCTTATATAGCCAGAGTCTTTTAGAAGCAACTTCTATTTTCTTCCAGAGGCTGCTACTAAATATTGGGTTTCTTTCTCTATATTTCGTTGGATTTTTATATTCAGATTGTTAAAGAGATATTTGTAATTTTGAGTGAATAGGTAAAGGGAAGCATGACATTGGGATGATAGGATTGTTGCACTATTGAAGGTTATTGATAGTAGGTGAGATAATAGGGCTAATTGATATTTGAGTATTGAAGATGTTTTTTTTTTCTTGATAAAAATAAGAACTCGCAGTGTTTCTCATCTCTATATCTTCTGGGATAGGAAAGTTTAGATCAATAGAAATCAAAAAATCACTTTTATAGGGTTCTGGTGGAGGAACCTTATGATTAGATGATTGACTTTGTTATGTTGAATGATCTAACTTTGAGTCTTTTGATTGGCCAAAGTTTGATTGGCTAGGGGTTGTTAATGATGATAAGTTTTGATTGGTAGATAGAGAGCTAATCGACTGGTCTTGAAGATCAGTAAAAGAGCTTGTAGATAAGGACGACTCTGCACTGGCTAGCATGAGAGAGATGTTTGATTTGTATTGGCAAGTTGATATGTTTTTGTGAGAGAGAACGTCTTTTATTTCTTGGTATCAGCCTTAATAACCTGTATCATGTTTCAGGAAATATGTTTGAAGTAGTTCCACTTCTTCACTAATACCTTTTGAAAGACTTCATTTCTAATTTGCTCATTTTCTACAAAGAATTTTTGAAGAAAATTGTGAAAATCTTGGAATTCGTCCAAGAGATATAAAGGTTTTTCTTTTAGAACCGAGACTTGTGCAAATAGGTTTTTGTTGTCACCAGTACTTGAGAATTCTATCTGAAATATTGATAGGTTTGGAGAGTCTGGTCTTGAAATATTGATTGTGGGAATAAGCCACCTGTTGGGATGGTTTCCAAGCATGGGAATTGTGTGTGTCCTGGAGGGATCTGTGAGAATGATCTCTTTTTTCTTGTTTTGATAAATAATAGACACATAGCATCTCATTCTATTTATTAAGATTATATCGAGTAATAAATTAGTATTATGTTGGGACTATAGAGGTATTGTTTGTTGAGTATTATGGTTTGGAGTTGTGTTTTGATTTGACATTATGATTTAGGCACATGTTTTGTTTATATGTCTGTTGTTTAGGAATATATCTTTGAGTAAAATTGTTTCAGTTAACATGTGCTATTTTTAGAACTTGTTAATACAAGTTGTTTGGACTTGTTGACACATGTTATTTAGACTTGTTGACATGTATTATTTGAGTTTGTTAACACATGCTATTTTTAGACATGGTTATCATGTCTGTTACGTACTATTTTTAGACATTGTTGTTGTTGAAATGAGAGGCGTGTTCATGCAACTGAAGTTTTGGAGGGGGTAAGCTGGTTTTGGTTTATTTGTCAATTGTATATACATTAAGAAAATCTTCACTTTGTTTAGATGATAGGAAGCTTTGAGACCCTTCTAGTCTTTAGAATGGTGATGAGGTTGTTTGATTTATTAAATAAAATCTGGCAACCTAAAGGTTCCTGCAGTATTAAGAAAGGTATTTAACCTGATACTGGCCTGGCTGTAGGGGTGATAGTGGGCTTCGCTCCTAAGACCTGACTGTGAATTAGTTTTTCCTGCTCTATATCCTCCTGGATACAATCAAGTACTTGTCTTTCCTATTTGAGCGAAAATAAAGAAGTGTTAGAGTATATGTTTGGTATACCTTTGTTATTCTGTGACTGTTTTAGACTTTGGAAAGTGGGAACTGTAAAACTTGGAGGTTTTTTATTAATTAAAAGTGACTTTGTTTTTTCTTGAAGAATATTTTCCAAAAAGAAAATTTGATGTGGACGGAAAAGAGTTTTTTTTTTTTTTTTTATGAATTTTATTTCAAATTATTGTTTTAAATTATTAAAATAATCTCTTTTATAAATTATAATGTCTAATTTTTTTTAAAAAAATAAACTTGATTTATAATATCTAGAATTTTAATAGAAATATTTTTAGCTTATATTATAATAAAATCAAATTAATAAAAATTTTATATAATAATTTAAAAGCTTATTTGCTATATTATAAACTTATTTCTTTTAAAAATTAAATAAAATAAAAATTTATAATTTGTTTAAAAATAATTTAAATTAAATTATTATTTTAAAACAAATATTGTTATAAAAAATAAAAATAACTTATTATATAGTATAAATATTATATTAAATATCATAAAAAAATAAGTAATATAATATATCAAGTCTAAAGTCAACTACTTAAAATAAATATGATCAAATTTTTATATGTAGTATAATTATATGAAATCAATATAAATAATTAATTAATTATATGATATTAAAAAAAATGCCATTAATAAAATATCAATTAAATTATTTAAAAAAAAATTTGTCAAATAAAACATGAAAAACAATAAGATAAACAAAATAAAAAATTTCAAACTAAATATTCTGAATTATAAGTTGAAAATAAAAACAACTGAAAAGATTCAGATTTGAATACTATATATTATATAATATTTTATTTGTATTATATTTTATTTTTTATAAATTATTTTTATTAATATATATATAACAATTTTATTAATCAGCTTTGAAATTTTTTTGGTACTTAATTTTTCTGAATATATATGATATATAATATTAAGATTTGATTAGTCGATTATCAATTTATATAATATTATAACCAGATCAATTTGAGATTTTTTTATTAAAACAAGCCAATTTCAAACTATAATAACTGAAAAAATAAAGAAGCAAACCATAAAAGCTCTTTATATTTTTATAAAGCTTATCAAAATCTATCATAATATAGAAACCTTTTTATAATAGAATATCTCTAGTCAAAGTTATTAGCCTTTAAATATTGTCTTTAAAATTTGTTGTCTATAGACTTGGTGCATCATATAAAGAATAAATAATATAATAAGAATAATTAAATAATTAAAATAATAAAAAATATTTATTTATTTATTTATTTTAAGAAGCAAATATATACAGTATATATATATATTTATTTAAGGTATTAAATGTGGTTGTCACAGTTATCTTTATTAATAAATATCTTATATTAATTTATATTATAGCTAAGAACTTATACAAGTCAATATATTATATATTCTATACAGATTATCTCTTATTTATTATCTTATTTCTAATATTCAAAAACCTATTATCTTTTAACAATTTTCTCAGTGATATTAGAAAAAAATCTATAGAATATAAAAATTCTATCACTAGTTTAAACTATATATATGTTTATATTATTATAAAAGAAAATTTAATCAATAATACAATTCTAAATTAAATATAAATTCCAATTATTTGCTATATATTACTTAGTAATTCTATTATAATATAATTTTTGAAAAATAATTGAATTAAATTTCACTATATTGTAACAA
>CAJVPV010004216.1:0-10246 GCA_910591835.1 Acaulospora morrowiae | reverse complement strand
GTAATACTGGACCGCTAACCAATAAAAGGCCAATTAGCACACTATATGCACTGCTATCTTGAGCGACATACATTTCGGATTTTTTCTTTAGCCGGATAGCCTTTGATCTAATGGAATTCGGGAAAATGATTAAAATGCACGTGCAAAATATTATTTTTTCTGATGGTAGTCTGGACAAGCTTGTCCGAGCTCGTCAAAATTGAGCAGAAGCTGGATCAGCATCCGGTTAAATTTATCTCCCGAAACCTAATGGACAGCGTCAGGTTAAATTTATCTCCCGAAATAACCGTACATGTGACTAGCTTATTTTTCTGATGGTAGAGTCTGGACAAGCTTGTCCGAGCTCATCAAAACTGTGCAGAAGAATGAATGAATCATGTGACGTAATACAGTATGTCAGGTGATGATTTATAGCACAGTACTTAACATATTTTACGAAATTATTAATTACATATTCCAAATGCATTACACATACTCTTACACACTCGCAAAGCAAATAAAAATATAGGCCCCGAATTGTAGGGCAGAACTTTATTAAAAAGTTACCATATTCTCCCAAAAATGATGGCCGAGGCTGGACAAGCTTGTCCGAGCTCGTCAAACCTTATGCGTTAAAATTTCAGCCATTACATATTTGGTTTCATCTGTAGTTAGATTTAAGATAAATGATGGGGGGATAGATCTAATCCGGGCTATTTTTTCTTTACCTATGCTATTAAAAAGCTTATACATCTTTTTGGATTTCTCTGTCCTTTTTCGCAAAGCTTCATCAGAGCATTTTGTTTCGGGAATCGCCTTCCTAACCTCTTTTTTAACTATCGCTTTGGATCCATCCTTACCATGCTCGGGTTTTAATTCCTTGTATCATTTAAATATAGCTTCACCAAAATCAAAATAGCTGTGGATAAGACCTCGAGATGCATCTTCGTTTTTAGTTTCGGCATTATCAATCCTATTCGAGAGTTGCAAAAAATACTGGCTGGTCCTTCTGGGATCGCTCCATTTTCACTTGTTTCTTCCAAGTTCTCTCCAGCAGTGGGAACAGCGTGCTTGATACTTTCTTCTTCCCATTAGTCTTTTTCGCTTTCTTGTTGGACGATTTTTCGGTAGATGCGGATGATTCCCTAGTACGTTTTTTCTGTGCATCACTCGGATCCGATTCTACTAGAGTTGATATCTCTGACATCGTTTCAGACGAAGGGCAGGTAGGGCACATCTTGCGAGAATCCTTAATGCAATCGTAATGCACAACATGTTTGCAGGGTAAAAAAATAGTTGGTTTCGTGAATTCTAGGGAGATTTCTTCAGAACATTTCTCACATATAGGGCGTTGGATTTGTCCGCTAGTATCCTTTGAAATCGAGTCATCCCGATTTTCGGAATTGCCAGGTGTAATGCTAACAACCTCAATAGGGCTAGTTGCCTGGTCAGAAGTTTCTTTAATGATCTGAATAGAGCTTGATGCCTTGTCAGTAGTCTTGGACGAACTTTGCTCCTCTCCGCCTAATAATCCTAACTCCTTCATAACAGTTACATTGGAATCCTCATCCACAGGAGTTGCATTTTCCGAATCCACTGGCATGGAGGTGGTATTTTCATCAGTAGTTGAAGGTTTGTCTTGCGATCCCTTTTCCTTAAAAAGATCCGGTGAGAGAAAAGTTTCAATATCTCTATTACAATCCTTATTCGGGCATCATGCTTCTCCATTCACCAGATACTTTTCGAGACACTTCTGATGAAAGATGTGTCCACACGAAGCTAGGGTAAATTCTTGGTATTGCGGGTTCGATGCGAGTGAATAAACCTCTTTTCCACATAATAAGCATGGAGTCACATCTGGGATATTGATATGTGTAGCAAGAGTGCTAGTAAAACTGAGGATATTTTTTGCGAGCGCTACAATGTGTGTTCTATCCATACCGTCTTTGTGTATAGCTGAAGAGTCTTAAGCAAAAAAAATGATCATTCTGTTTTATATCACTCGCTAAATTTCGCAGAAGAAAACATTCCCCGGATTTTCATCAGCAATTACGCACCACATTTCGTCATTCATTAACCCCTGCAAATCAATAAAAATGACTTCATGATTAGCATAGATATCCCCAATCCCATATGCGAAATAATGATTGCTGGAAAAAATAACCATGCCTGAATATTGTTTTATTGATATGATACTAGCGTGAACTGGAGACATGCAAAAATAAATGCAACTTGAGTCGAAAAAATAATGCGAATATATATGCCAATCTTACGTCGCACAGCTCCTACAGTATTCCTTCGGCAAGAATTTTTCCGATATCAACTGCGCATTTCATCTCAATGATCGGATGTTTAAAAAATAAATGTATACAAAATATGATCATAGTACAACACCGATACGAGCAAACAATAAATGCTTTATTAACAGTGATTATATTGTACATTTTTGAGAAACAAAAGAAAATATAAGAAATTGATACGGGTATTAATACTTGATTTTCGTTAGGATCGGAGGATTAGGATACTACATGTCTAAAGTATTGCCTTAAAATCGTGTTGTTTTATATAATATAGCTAGTACGTAATAATTGTAATTATTCTAATTAATCTAATCCATTATTTTCAGCATCAGCTTGCAAGGGTAATTTTTTTTGGATGTCGTTAAAGATCGGCTGGCTGAAAAATTGTGTTAGCATTCGCTTTGTTTTATATTTGAATATATTTTCTTCGGTCATAGTATCAAAAAAATCTTCCATTGGAGCTATATCTGAACTTACATTAGGAGCCACAATGTGTTTAAGCTTCATTCTTTTTGGCAATGGTTCTTCTATTTCTGCTTCCTGTTGATCCAATTCCTGATCCGCCAGACTCATATTATGTTTTATGAGTGCCACAGCCGAATCTCTGGGAAGTTTGAGTGCCTTTATCCTTCCCTCCTCTAGCCAATAAAAACGCCAATCGTCATTGAGGTCGGTTAATACTGCCAAAACAGAATATATGGATTTCAAGTCTGCAGTTATTAATTCTGCCATAACTTGATACGTATCTGCTTTTACAATAACCTTCTTTAACTTAAAAAGAATTCGGATATGTTTCTCTGGCATTTGGAGAGCAATAGAATGCCTGTCTACTATGGCTACATCTGTTGTACCGGAGAGTTTAATTGGTAAGATATCATTGCCTGTACTAAGGAGGGAAGTTTCGTTGGTTGCATCACAAAGCCCGAGTCCCCGAAATGTGGCTATTTGGAGTATCGTTCTGAGATGATTTAAGTAACCCTGTTCCCCGTCTCTTTGTGCTCTTTCTGTAAGAACGCTCCATTGAAAAGCATTAGTCCTCTCCGTAGTCAACTCCATGTCAAGATCTGTCATTGCTTCGTAATCAAGACCAAGATATGCTCGAATCCTTTCCCAACTCTCATAGTTTACACTTGATATGTTTACTTCAGATTTCTCTCTCTTCATATCTTTAATATCCTTCTTCATTTCTTTAATATCATTGCGTATTTCTTCATTGGCAGATCCTCTATTAGTAGCTGAGATATAAATGAAAGAATAGTGATGTTATCATTACAGTTCTGTTTTTCTGCTTGTCGAAGTTAAGGTAATAGTTTGTAAGATCCACTTACCAACAGCAACAGGAGGAGCCGGTACATCGACGATAACGTGAATATGTCCATTAGCGGGTGTGGGGAATTTCTCTTCAATATTATCCATAGGTCTCAACACCTGACCACCCATATCACCCACAATGTTGGCATTTGGATTGGTGAGAGCGGTTCGTTGGAGGTTTTGCGTATTAAGATCGATATTTACTTGATATAAAGTGAGGTCTTTTACTGAAACACCATCTAAAAGAGGGCTTAATTTAACCTTAATAGCATCCTTAAGTTCGTCAACGGTCGTATTCTTATCATATTTAATCCCGAATACAGAATTTTCTGGATCCCCGTGGACTAGACAGTAAATTGGTGCCTTTTTAGGTGGCATGGTGATGCAAAAATACGGGACTCTACCAGGGTTGCCATTTAAAAGTTTGGATCACATGACCATGCGCCACTGTCGCTCCCCACCTACTACGCGCCCATATCAAGATTTTTTTTATCATATCAAAAAAAATAACTTTTTTACGTCTTTTATTTAATACCACGAGTTCTAAACTAAACCTTTAATAAAAATGACGGTGAAAAGATAATTTAACAAGGAGATACTATTTGCTAAAAATATGGTACTTTAAGTTTATTATAGAGCTTTAGACTTATAATCCCTCACTACTATATTACTCATTATTAACTATTTTCAATATTAATTAGTTCTGCCTCATCAATTATTGCATTATTTTCCATATCTGAGCATGACAAATACATTAAGTATGGCTTTCTAGTTGCTGGACTCCAAGTTACTTGCCGGTATCTTTTTCATTTCACTGTTTGTATTTCTTTTTCCATTGGTATCAACCGACTCCATTCCATCATTGCACAAACATGGCACCAATTATTATTTGATTTTTTCATACAGATTCTTTTAGTTAACTGTTTAAATAAAGGCCAATTTGATTTCACATAAGCACAAGTATTCTCTTCTGGATTCTTATCAATATCAATACTCTCTAAAACTTTAACAGATATTGTAGATGTTATAGGCAAAGTGCACTCAAGACCCTTTATAACAATAAATGGTGTAGTGGTACAACATTCAAAATTGATTCTAATTAATTGTCATCATTTACCATCAGGAGTATTTATAACCTGTTGAACTAGATGCTTGCATATTAAAAATCGATTTTCAACAAAGGCAGGACAGCTACAAATCCAGCGAGAAATCTCAATAAAGTATAAAATAACAGAGTCAGTCATTTCTGTATCAATATACTTCCTCTTGCCATTGGTATTTTTATCAACACATATTTTTGCTCTCTGTTTGTCACTTGCATCCGCATAGACCCATGCTTTTTTTAAAATCTTTCCACTACCATAGTTCCACCATGCCAGTTAAGATCTGTAAGAGCTACTCCTTCTGTGTCAGTATTACCTTATTAAAAATCATTCAAAGCAACAGATTTAGCCTAGAATTATTAAAATGATATAGGTAACATTATTTAATAACATTCCAGTGAGCTTTGATTTTCATTGTTATCTTTCTGAAAGGTATTGTAGGTTTAACCGAGTGTGTTCACAAATGCCATTGATTAGGTGAATACCAGTTGATCCAAAGGTAAGCCCATAATATTTGCAGTATATTTGTGATACAAAACTGATATATTTCTATTACTGCACTTCGTCTTATTTCTATTGGTATTATAGTATTTTCTTGAAAATTAACAGGTATTAATGGATATATATCAAAATGCTTTTGTACCATCTTTAAGATTGACTCGCGATACTCTATTGGGCAAAAAACATATGTTCATAGATCTCAATTATTCTCTATTAAATAGAAATTAAGATCAATAAAGTCAAATTTATTTGCCACCTGATTAATATTATAACTTATAGATATTGGTTTCTTATTTCTTGATAGTTTAATCTTTTCCTTGAGCTTTTATTTCAGGGCTTGATTTATATGTCAGGCATAGAGTTGAACTATCAAAGGTCCCTATACCAAGCCACAGTACTAATTTCTGCAAAATCCTTATCAGTAAAAACAAAATCTGGTTTGATATCATATCTTTTTATGGCTTCCAAAAAGTTTTTCAAGACGTCACAGTTTTTTTCTATATCTATTACTCTTGTTGTAACAAGTACTAAATAGGCAATTGGAAATTTAGTACCTTTAACATCAGCCAATATACCATAAAGTTCATAATGCCCTCATACTGTCTTATATATTGCATCCAGATAAATTTCAGTAACATTAATACCTTGATACTTTATATTATTTATCAAAGGGTTGTAAATTCAATAGCTGTGACCTCTGAATTTCATATATACAAGCATTGATGAAAATCTTGATTGTTATATTTATCAAGCAGCCTATATGCAGATTCGATATGGTCTTTATGACATTAAAATATACTTTGTTTTGCCATAGACTTTCAGTAATAAATATATTTTGGAGAATACTTCAAAATGTTGAAACTTTGATATTGCAAGTGATTTATTAATTCTATCATGGTGAGGTATATATGCATTTTAATTTTTTCTCTAAGTTCAATAGGCATCTCAGTACAAAATTCCAAATGAGAATAGAGAGATTCATGACAAATATTTACTGTTGCAACACCAAGAACTATATCAACTCATATTATAATCTTATCTTTACAATCATAGCATATATATTATTTACGATTAGAGTCTTTATATTCTTCACCCTGCATTTCTTTTGATTGACAACACATATAAGTAAACCTACAAACCACATTGCCAAATTTTCTCGATATATTTACTTTGTAATAACTAAATGATTTTTTATTAGTTAAAAATAATTAGATATTAAAGTATACCTTATAAGATAGAACTTACTTCCATAAATAACCATCACCACTTTCGATTTCAATTATAATAAGATCAACAACTTCTTTTGCTATCAAATCTTAAATATTCAGATTGATAAGTATCAATAGATTCATCTGATAGGCTGTGTGTACTATCTGTCAACTCTTGGATCTTATGCTCTACAAAGTCTTCCACTTCAAAATAATCAAGTTCAACATATGCAATTTCATTGCCATGTTCAATTGATTCAATATTAGATGCTGAATTTGAAATTCCAGTCTGCAGATTCTGTTTATTTTTTCAGGCATGATTCTCTTTACACTTCTTACATGTCTTGTGACATACTCCATCTTAAACAAATTGGTTATTAGAGTGGTTGCTTTTGCATTTATTGCAGAAAATTATCATAATTGATATATAAATAAAATCTTAGTATCAATGTTCAAGTCTATCTCAGATCTTCGAATAAACATTTCTTGCCACCTAAATTATAATCAATATTTATCAATATATGTGTTAATAATGTGGTAATTGTTCTCAAAACTAAGGTTGGAGATATAATTGTATGCAATTAGAAAAGTCACAACATTAATTGAAAGGTGATTCTATGATTTATTTAATTTAATTTAATTAATTTATGGATAATTACTAACTAATTTTATTAAAGCCACGATGCAGCAACTATTATTCGTAACAAAGATTTTCAAGCCATTTATTGGCTCCCAGAGTAGATATTATTGTGATGTACAAATTCATTTGTCTTAAGGGTCTTGCTTGTAATGATTTCAATTTGCCGCTTTTATCAAGTAACGTTCTATATCAATAATTTTGGGGTTAATTTTCCTGGTTAGCCCAAATATATACCTTTATTTATTTATTTTTATATAGTATCTGATAGCATCAACAGGGTGCAAAATCTTGTTCTCTTGTTTTACTACTGATAGTATTCGAAATGGAATTTGTCGTTTTTCATTCTTCTGGAGTTTCTAAAAAGTATGAGGTAGTTATTTTAAAATGCTAAATATTATTTTTTTTGGACTTTATTAAAAAATACTTACCATATATAATCTTATTCAAAAATCTGTCTACTCTCGAAAGTAACGTTGCAGATGGTAAGTTGAATCAAATACATTTTTGTTATCCTAATTTATGTGAAAAGTGATTTAATTATTTATTTCCATATTGTTCTCTTTTCTAGAAAAACAATCAAAAAATATCAATTTTAAAGAAATACTAATATACAGTTTTTTTTCGCATTTTAAAGTTAATTAATGTAATGATGGTAATTGTGCTAAGGCTAAGGGTATTAATTATTTGAGTGCAGTCAGATAACAATAGTTGGGAGAGAATCAATAATGTAACATGGGAATATTTATTATTGATTATATAAGTATGTAGAGGAGAATAATAGTGATGATATATCTCAATATGTATACTTTATTATTAACTTTAATATATATTAAATTCGTCTTTACAGATGACAATTTATATTTTTATCTAATATAATTTTATAATTATTATGCACATCAGAGATAAAACTAATTAGACGTAAAGAATTAATCTTTTTAAACTAATTATGCATAAACTAAAGAATTGGTCGCTTTGATTAAATAAAACGGTGTCTCTTTATTAAATGTCCTAGATATAGATAATACATGATACTACTACGCGATTATGGATATAGATGATACATGATACTACTACGCGATTATGGTGCATGCATGAAGTGACAGTGGCGCATGTTCATATGACCTGAACTTTAAAATAGCAACCCTGGTAGAGTCTATAAGAAGTATTAACTAAGAAACAACAAGAACAAGTACAAACTATATTAAATAATAATAAGAATATCTTTGCAAATAATATTTCAAAATAAGGATAAACAAATGATCTGGAATCCAATTAAGCAATGACTATACAAGTTTTTTTCCACTTCTTAATATAACTTTTGTTGATACAAATAATAAAGTATAAATAATATTAATTATTGTTATAATTATATATATATTGTTAAGTTTAATTATATAATAAAAATTATTGCTTTTTTTATTATAATTAGAAATCCATTTTTGTATTACAAGGCCACAAAGGAAAGAAAATTTATTAACAAAATACCATATTGTTAAATTTAAAAATATAAAATTTAATAATCTAATAAAGATGTTATACAGTAATAAAATAAATTAATACAAAATACTTGTTAATATAATGACAAAGGATGAAATAACAAATATCATAAATGATAATAATATAATATATTAAAAATACAGAGGCCTATTATATTATTGTGGATACTTTTATTTTTTAAATAATAAAAAATTTAATGATATATTTATATAATATTAAGGTATAATCCATTTAAATTTCATGCAATTTTATTTATTTATTTAAATTTTATATTAAAAAAACTTCAACTTAATTTTTTTCTTTTAAATCAAAAGATCAAAATTAGATTTTATTATTATTATTATTTTTTTTTTATTTTTTTATTTATTTTATTTATTATTTATTTATTTTTATATTGTTATTATTTATAATTTTATTTAATAAAATCGTGTTTAAAATTATATCAAATAAATAATAAATAAGTATATAAGTACAAAATCAATGATGTCATTCTTTTTTTTTTAGAGCAATGGGCAGCAATAAAGATCTGATGGCTGAACAAAGAGGTGTCATTATTTTTGGATACCTTAGAAAGGATTCACTTTATATTATTGCGGCTCTGGTGGGTTGTAAAAAATCTGTCGTAGAAAACATTATTAAAGAGTTTTGTGAGACAGGTACTATAGAATCATGAAAAAAAAATAAATACCCGGAATGTTCGAAATTGCTTATTTCTTTTGACCATTCTAAACTTAAGAATTTAGTTATTAACAAAAATCGCTGTTTAAACCTTTCTCAGATTATTAATCTTTTTATTGCTCAGGAAGAAATTAGCATCTCAAAATGCGTTATTCATTGTACACTGCATGAAGAAGGTTTAAATTCCTGTATTGCTTGTCCTAAGCCATTGATCTCTTTAGAAAATGCAATCAAAAGACTTAACTGGTTTTTTGCCTATAAAAACTGGTTTGTTTAGTGCTTTCAACATGTTTTGTGGTCAAATGAGACCACAATTCATCTTTTTCAAAAATGTTCTTGTTGGGTTTGGCATGAGCCACATGAGGAATGGGATATTGAGTGCTTAAGTTGTACCATTAAATGTAGCCCTGGTCGTATGTACTGGGGTTGCTTCTCTTAATATGGAGTTGGACCCTTATTCTGTTAAAGTCCTCCGCCACCGGTGCTTCACATGTCGAAATTCTTCGTAAAAATGTCTTACCTGCTATAAAAAAATTTCCAAAAAATGAGAATCGTGGTCGCTTACTATTTTAGCAGGACAATGCAAGACCACACATAGCTAAAATCGCAAAGGAATTCATGAAAAATAAAAATATTAGGGTAATGGACTGGCCTTCACAGAATTCAGATCTGAACCTGATAGAGAACCTTTGGAATAAAGTTAAGAAACCCATATGTCATAAGCCAAAACTGAATAATCTTGACGATCTTGATGTTCTTGTATAACAGGCATGGTGGAAGATACCACTCGAATATTGCCATAATCTTATTAAGAGCATGCCAAATTGAGTTACTGCCTGTATTGCAGTTAAAGGAAATTCTACAAAATACTAAAATCAAAAAAAGAAAAAAGAAAAAAAAAGAAAAGAAAAGAAAAAGAAAAAAAAAAGAAAAGAAAAGAAAAAGAAAAAACAAAAAAAACTAATTTCGGTTTGATAGAAAAAAGTTAGATTAGAGTTTTTTTTTATAAAATTTGAACAAATAAATAAA
>CAJVPV010004215.1:0-10247 GCA_910591835.1 Acaulospora morrowiae | reverse complement strand
ATTATTAAATTTTTAAAATCCGATAACCTTTTAAAACTGATATAAAATTTATCTACTATAAATATCAGTTTTGAAAGGGTATACTGTATATATACAGTATATATAAACAAAAAAAAATTAAATCAAAAATCTTTTTTTATATAATTTTTATTATTAAAATATTTCAAGTCTTAATAAATTCAATTATGAGTTTATATTTTTATATTATTTAAATCTTTATAATTAAATTTTTATTTTTTTTTATAGGTAAACAGGCATTTAATACCATGGTTTTTATTGAATATATATTCAAACTATACATTTGATATAAATTATTTTGCTGTTGACTCAATTGCCAAAATCCTCAAAAATAATTGCATCTGACTTAATTATTTTATATGTTTTAATAGTAACTCAAATAATTGCATCAAATAATTGCATCAATTGCATCAAGGATCTACCAATTTCTATCACATGTATATCACCAACACCAGTTGCCAAGAACAATCATATGCCATAATTAAGACAAGTCATGATGAGACAATAACCAGCGCATATGAAAATATGGGAGGCTTTAGTGGGAAATATAATATAAGCAGAGAAAGACTGGGCGAAATCACGTGCCACTTCTCTGCTTGATAAAATTAATAAGATAGCGACAAAAATAATGATGGTGACAAAAATAATGGCAAAAATAATTATAGTGACAAAAATAATAATGGTGACAAAAATAATGATTGTGTTATGTAATAGTTTCATCACAATTCAATATTTTTACTTTTCTTCTTTTGTTTATTTTATTTTAATTGTTAAATCTTATGTAATTACTGAACCTCATGTATAAAAGAACCATATAGTAAAGAGAGAAAAATAATATTTTTTCAGATAACAATTAATAAATCAAATTTTTGGCCTTAATCAAATCCATCTCTTTGAGTGTTTCTTTTTATTTATAAACTAAAGTGATGGCTGCATGAATTCTGTTCCTAGCTAGGGACAGGCTCATTACTAGTCCATTACAAATTAGTTATAACAGTATTAACATGTAATTCCATAACAGAGAAATAAAAGTTATTATTTCTGTGAGCAGAAATATCATAATCTGAAGTATTAAGGAAAATGAATTAAGATAAGAAATACAAAATAAAATGAAATTTGCTCTCTTCCATGCCCTTTTGAAATTCTGAACCACGAATACTCTATTGGTTTCTATTCCAAACTTAACAAATCTGCTGCCCTTGCCCTTTATTACTCTAACATCAAAATTGCACACAACACTTTTGCTTATGGCACTCATGCCAAGTTAGCTTGGGAGGAATTATATATCCACAGGGGTTACATCTCACCTGGACCTATTCCATCCTGATTTAAAAATATCCCCAACTTCTGCAACACAATTATTGGTGACTCTCTATCTCTTCCGAATCATAAACCACAGTTCTGGGCTTACATTGACAATTCATATAACCTCAACCTAATTAAAGTCAGGCATAATACAACTGCTCAACAAATTATATCAGGGTGTCATCACACTCTAACAAACACAAAACAAATTCAAAAGTGTCAATGTAATATCCAGCCTTGTATTAAATCACTCAGCATCAACCAGCTTAAATCCATATGGTCAATTAAACAAAACAATACCCACTTTCTTCTTAATAACATACAAGAACTAGTGAACTTCCTTACTTCCCTACTACCCAATACCCCAATATTACCCATATTTCCTCAGTTTTCCCCTCCATAATCCAATAGTTTCAATCTGTACTTTCTAAACAACGATATTATTACTGTTAACAACTCAGTATTATGTTCTACTTACAATCTCAACTCAAATCCTTTATCTCTCTTTTGACCTATTCTCACTTCACTTACCCAAACTATTTCACATTCCTTATTAATAATATGTTATTCCTTTCTTAAATTAAATATACATCTTCCCAAATATATTAATCGTCAAGTCAAACACTCTTATAGTAGTTTTATTTCAACAATTAACGAGCAAATAAAAACTAAACATATAACTCTTATCTGGATCTTTGACAAGAATCTATTTCCTACCATACTATCTCATGGACCATCTTTACCAATCCCAACAGTATACCTCTCAAACTATAGTACATCACCTTTAATCAATTGCAACTATGCAATGAGCATTACTTATTGGACTAAGTTCACCACACATTACACCAATCTTTTTAATCTCCTTCTCAATAATTCGGCAACTCACAAGCCAACAATCTTAAATGAACTAAAAATAATCATCAAATCTAACAAAAAACTCTGAAAATTTGATAATTTTAACTACAAGTCATTAGCCACCTTCAGAACCAAAATTCTTTCAAATCAACTCCCTAACAGAGCCAAACTTCACATAAGATACCCCAACTTTACATTAATAACATTTGTTCTTGATGTGAGATACATCCAGAAAACCTCGATCATATATTTTCCTGCTATCACAGTTCAGTTACACTGAGAAAAAAAAGACCTAAACTTGAAGCCAGAATCATTTTCAATATTTCAAAAGATATGGCAGCTTCACACGAAGCCAATCACCTTCACACCATCATCTTAACCAGTTCTATAATAACTGACTTGTTGTTGGGCAAATTTGCAACTCCCTTCAACATTCTCTATAAAAAAGATGAAATCTCAAACTATTCTCTCAAAATTCTTTATAAAATCTGGAAACAGTGTTCAGCAACTGCTACTACTTTACCAACGTCAGGAATCAAGTGGAAAAAAACCAAAGCCAACAGCTCTAGCAACATTGATCAACTCTCTTCAAATTGTTTTTAAAATGTCCTTAGTATTTTAAAACTATCAGATAATTTAACAGATAAAAAAATATTTATTCCAGTAATAATTTCATTGTTTTGAATAGGCATTAGCTATTTAACACCTTTAGTATGTAAATATCTACTTGGTGGCAATGCCTACTGAAGGCAAATTGCATTAGGCTACAATTAACTTGCTTACCATGTATGTAAAGATTGTTAATATAATGACTATAAACTAAGTTTAATAAATGTTTCACATTTAATGCCTGTTTGTGATAAAAAAAAAAATAAAATAAAATGAAATAAATACTATCTATTCTGACATCTTGCACTATTATGTTCTATTTGATCACATGTACTACAAGTATATTTTGCATGATACTTACTTTCAATTGATGGTTTATATCTTTTGGTTACTGAACATTCTTTGTATCATGATACTAACAGATTTTCTATTTGTTTAGGTTCATTTTCTTTGTTATCTTGGTTTTACATTAATTCAGTATGTATAATTATTTTTCTATGGTGATTAATAAACTGATTTAGCCATTCAATAATTTCACTATGACTATTATGTTCAACAGCGAGTTAAGTAGCTTGTTATACAAATCCCTACATTTGGCCTTTTTTTTTGCTGCACAATGTAAAACAGTCATAATAGTTATAGGAATGGTTGAAGGATCTGGAACTAGTATTATATCTGAAAAATTCCACTTAGCCTCTTAGTTTACAAAACAAGTTCCTCCTACAATATCCTTGTCTTTTTGATCATCAATATATCATTGCGAAGGTACTATCTGGATTTGAAACTCTGCAATTACTGAAAACATCATTACTTGGAAGTAATGGCAATAAACAATACTGCAGAATATATTAGACATGCATTAACAAAGATATGAAACAGGATCAATGACTATAACTAAATATATATCTTTTTTGTTTTCAGGATGCATATCAGTAATTTTTTATATTTTACGAATTCTTTCTTCACCAATTTCAGCTATTATCAATTTTAGGAGAATTTGTTTGGCATTATATTGATTTTTAATATATCCATTCATTACATTAACACCTGGATTCTATAGGAAAAGAAATTAGATTTAGCTATTAATTTCAGACACAAAGATAGATCTCCGAATTAGACAATAATAGAAGTTTAGAATCAATTACCTCAATAATATTCGATTCTACCTTGCTTGCGATAAAGAAGAGACATTGTGCTATTTTCAAGTGTTTGGAAAATAAGATATGGGATGTCAGATAATTAGATATTAATTTCTCAACCTTAGGAAAAAGATTATGGCTGATCGATATGATTCCCATACAATTTGATAGAGTATTATATTTAAAAAAATCGATTTCATTGCATCTCACTTTCAAGCCAAGTATCAAGGACATTTGCAAGATCACACAAGGTATTGCTTGATAATAGCTTACATTTAATAATGTTGTTATAACCTTTAATACGAGAAGTAGTTTGTACTTCAGCGGTAAATATTTTTGATATAAATGTGCAGGCCCATGCCTGCCAGCTAGAGTAAAGGGCTCTTATTAAGTAATCTTTTATACTGTGATATTTTTCAATACGTTTAAACTATACATGTGGTGTAATTATTTTGCTATTAATTCAATTGCCAAAATCCTTAAAAATAATTGCATCTGACTCAATTATTTTATATGTTTTAATAGTAACTCAATTAATTGTATCAAATAATTGTGTCAATTGCGTCAAGGATTTATCTATTTCTACTACATATATAGTTTAGACCATCATTCATAAAAAAGTTCTTCATACAAACTAATTATAGCAATAATAAAGTTGTGAATGAAATCTTTATATTGGTTAAAAAGTTTTAATTTTGTGTTTTGGAGTAAATTTTTACTAATGTGAAAAATACAATAAACTGAATAAATCATCTTATATATTTGTTCAATTGCTACATCTGCAGCAAAATCTGCATCAGTAATGAATACTAATGGTTCAACCATTGTTATATTTTTAGTCCACTCTAGAATTCATTTATAAGAATCTATTATTTTGTCAGACACAAGAGCCTGTGCAACAAGACGTGACTTAGTATTATTATCAACCACAAGAAAAAGTGAAGTAACATATTATAATAGTTGGTTTTTGTGGTATTGTCATTCAGAATGACATTATAATACTCCAACCAAAAAGCAATCTGGGCCTAAGACATTCAAAAAAATTGTGTGAGTCTATTATCTTTATCCAGTTGGAATTTCACGAACCAGCCAAGTTCATTTGATTTACACTGGATTAATTCTTTTAGTAAATTAGATATGTCATGTGTTATCTCTGATTTGACCTTATATTTTTGTATGGCATTGGTGAGATCACAGTCAAGAACAGATAGAGTTGAAAATTTTGTCCTTAATAATCTTCGCTAAATTGTAATTGGTAAATTTCTGTGTTTGATAAGAAATTATATTTCTTCAAGAATATCATCAGGAATGTAATAATATTTTGATGAATAATCTTCAGTTTTAGCAGGAAATAATATATGATTATGCAAACTATTGAAAGTAGTAAAAGTTATAGTTTGAGAATTTGTAGGGCAATTAAAGTTTATACTCTATAGGCATTGCTGCTGTTTCAATTTGCAATCTCAATAATTATTAATATCGATCAGTTTTTTTGATATATGATGTCACAATAAGCAAAAAGATGAGGGTCATAGATAAATAAATAGATAAGACAAAGTAGAAGAGAACGACACTTAACTTAACTGAACTTAACTTAATTTATCTGACACTTAATGTATCTGATATTTAGCTAACTGATAGCAAGAAGGTATGTGACAGTTAATTAATTGAGAATCAGTAGAATTAGGGAAAAGGAGTATGAAATAAAAATAAACCATTCTTAAATTGAAATATTTCTTTTTAGGCTATGCAATAGATGTTGCCTTAAAAGAGAAAAACTAATTAAATCTTATCTGAATCCAGTATTTGCCGCAAAAGAGGAAGACACCAGGGTCCCTGGGAAATAGGAAAATAGAAAGGTCATCAAGAAAGTGTAGCAATGGAAAGAGAAGGAAAAGAAGAATTAGAAAGAGTATTATTTCGGCCAAGTTAAAAAAACATGCCTTAAGGAATCTTACTGAACTCACTGAGAATGTAATGCAAGCCTGCGACAGAAGCAACAGACTCACCGAAAATAACCTCAACACTATCTTGGATAAAGATTATCTGTTTATCAATTTTTGAAAAAAACCTTAAGTATCTGAAAATGTGAAACCTATCAGAACTCCAAATGCTTAAAAAAAATCTATAAAAGGGATAACTGCTTCAACAAATATATTCAAAAATTAAAATAGGACCATCTCAATATATAACAACAATTTCTATAGCTGCATTTGCTATTTTAATACAAGATCTGTTTGAAAATACTCTTGAAAATATAAATGTCATAATCCAAACCAATGTGATTGACAAAATGATTTACAGAAGATTAACATGTGCCTGGTGAGAATCATCTGTCAACTCCAAATATGGACCCATCCACGAGGTGTAAAGTTGGTACTCGGGCAAGTAATGGGCAGGTAGTGTCAGTTAAATAGACTGTTCATATAATGACTATGTAATCTATAATTGATTAATAAAAGCCACGCATGTATCGCATTTAGCCCCCCCCAAAAAAAGAAAATATAAATGTTATACTAGCTCATAATATTCTGCAAACTACTGAAGTACAAATTTCTATTATCTATTAAAAATTACAAAAGCATTATAAAGAAACTGGATTCTGATAGACCTGTGGGTCCATAGCACAGTGGTTAGTGCTCCACAGGTCAGATCACAAGATACCAGTTCAACCTCATGTAAGGATAATTGAATAAGATTTAATATGGTATCTGACACCATAACCAAACATGTGCTGTTTCTCATAAGAAGCCGTTTCACATGCCGATCCGGTAGGCATTGAGATTGTGATCTCCCTGTTAAGGTGTAGTGGCATGATGATCATCTAAATGGTGTCACGATGATCGTCTAACGAAAGGTGTCACCATATATTTGGATGCACAGACAGGGCTGTACTCCATCTTATCCAATCCCTATCAGCTACCAACCACAACCATCTATTTAGATATACAGATTGGGCTGTACTCCATCTTATCAAAACTCGCATGACACTTACCTCCTGTTGGCTAAAGAATAAGGAAGCTTTGAAGAAGAACACTGTACCGACACTACTATCTTGTGCGACATGAACTACCTAACGGCTGACCGTGTATGTAGGAGTTGTGCCCTGCTTGGCATTAATGCCCCTAGATTTGGCAGCCAATGCCAACCGGTTCCAAACTGGAGTGTCTATTAGGAGATTAAGGGACTTCCTGATAAAGGGTTTGGAGAAGCACCTGGAAAGGAATTCCTGAAGGAGTCGTGCCCCACTTGGCCACAAAAGCCCCTAGATTTGGCAGCAAGTGCCAACCAGCGGACCAAAACCGGAGCATTCACTAGGGAGTACATACCAACGTTAGACCCCTCTGCCACATTAGCTGTGTGAGTGAAAAGGTGTGATGTGATAAGTAACCTTAGAAAATAGTTAGCAGTACTCACTGCCCCTTAAAATTGGACCGGTAGGTTAGGTGGTTTAAACTAGTGATAGGACTTCCATCCCCTAGATAGGTCTCCCCCAAAAATATGAACCCACTTCATGAGTGTTACTAATATCGCTGGGGTAATAAGTAGATAGGCTAGCATTTAGTTGTTGTAATACAATAGAGAATGTTTGATATAATCAAAAATTGATAAATAAGTCAATAAAGCTTCGCATCTAATGTCATTCTAAAAAAAAAAAAAAAAAATGAATTAATTACTATACCAACTATTAATTATATCAGTATAACAATAACTATAATAATTATAATAACAATTAATATTATTTATACTTTACTATTTGTATAAAGTTATAACAAGTGAAAAAAAACTGAAAAGATTGAATAATAAGCTAGTTCAGTAGTTTTTTTAGAAATATAAATTTTATTTTCATAAATTCTATAGTTTATTTAATTTAATTTTTAATTTAATTATTATTTTTTTTATTTTTATTTTTTATTTTTTTTAATTCATTTATAATATATATTTTAATTTTTTTTAAAATAGGTAGGCTATTATTTAATCTATATTTAATATTAATATTGTTTTAAATTTTTTTTTCAATATTAGTTAGATATAATATAAATAAACAAGTTAATATTTAATTTATTGCAAGTTGTATATAAGAGATTTTGTTTTTAGGATTTCTAATATATTATTTTAATATCTGTTAATATTGGTTTAAAATTTGAATTTACTATAAATTTATATAAGTGTGTTATAATCCATATATTAAATTTGCTATATATCAATACTATTTCAATATTACTTTAATATTAGTTAGTACTTCAAAGCCCTAGTTGTTTTTTTTCATAATGTATATTAGATATATATAAATAAATAAGAAAATAATATTTACTTATATTAAATATATATATTGTAACTAACAATATATTTAAAAAAAATAAGTGTAATAAAATAATATATTATTAAAATTTGTTTAAGAAAAAAAATAATTATGTCAAAATAAATAATAATTAAGAAATCAACCTGTGGGTCAATAGTACAGTGGGTAGTACTCCCAGGTCTTCAAATGCATATCTTTAGTTCAATATCCACAGGAGACAAATGCACAAAAATTTATCCTTTATTTGTGGGTTTACTGGTTTTCCTACAAATGTTATTTCCAATCATCTGGATCTTGTTTAAATTTAGTTAAGCTGCATGAAGATGGGATCTCTGGTCTTTCTAATGATTATGGGCTGAAAACAGGTTGAAACAGGAAAGGTTGCATAAGGAAAGGCTTCTAATCTAACTCCAATAATAAGCTCACATTTCTCCTGGCACGGCAGACTCCATAGTACAACATGTTAATACAAAGTAAAGAATCTTGAAGGAAGATCATTGATGCAAACACTAACGTGTAATATAAGTGATCGGTTCAGTATTATTCGTATGTAGAAGTTGTGCCTTGCTTGGCATTTATGCCTCTAGGTTTGATAGTTTAAGCCAACTGAATTTTCTTGGAGTGTTTACTAGGAGATTTATGGTGTCACACCCCACTTGACAGTTATGCTCCTAGATTTGGTAGCTTGTGCCAATCAAGGATTGCAGTTTTCGGAGCATTTACTAGGAAGTACATATATATGTTGAATTCCATTCATAGTTGCATAAGTCAAAAACATGATGCGAAAAGATGATCTATTAAGTACTAACATGTGTTTCTATTAGACATCCTTAACAAAAATAGATTAACAGGTTAGGTGGTTTAAACTGATAGCAGGATTTCCATCTCCTACTGTATGTAATTCCACCTGACATATGAGCCTCCTTCATGGTGTATAGTTCACATAGTTGGATTATATAGATTGTATTAGGCTACAATTAATTTATACTATATATAAAGATTGTTAATATAATGACTGATAAACATAAGTTTAATAAAAGGTCCTATATTTAATGTCTATTTGCGATAAAAAAAAAATAATAATAATAATAATTAAGAAATCTGTTTAAAGATAAAAATTAAATTAATATTTAATTAATTAATAATAATAATAATAATATAGTATATAATAATTATAACAGAATAGATAATAATTAAATCTTTATCTGTGGATTTATAGCATAATGGTTAGTGCTCCATAGGTTAGATTACAAGATACTGATTCAATTCCGTGTGAAAGCGGTTGAATAGAATTAATATAGTATCTGACATCATAATCAATTATATATTGTTTCTTATAAGAAGCTGTTTCACATACCGATCCAGCAAGTATTGATATTGTAATCTTCCCGTTAAAAGCATAGTAGTGAAACGATTGTCCAGATAGTGTCACGATAATCGTCTACGAAAAAAGCCATAGAACTACTCATATATTTGGATATGCATATTGGGCTGCACTCCATCTTAACCAATCCCAAGCCACCAATTCCCTTGCTGTTGACTACCAAATAAGAAAGCTTTGAAAAAACACTAAATGACACTGAAGTCTTATGTGATATGATATATTGCATGGTTTATACTTGTAGGAGTTGCACTCTGCTTGATATTTATGTCCCTAGATTTGACAGTCAACATCAACCGGTTCTAAACTAAAGTGTCTACTAGGAGATAAAGGACTTTGGGAGCTTATAACCAACCATGGCTTATATAATCCTTAGGAATTATACCTACTTGGCTACAAGAGCCCCTAGATTTGATAGCTAGTGCCAACCAGCAGATCAAAACCGGAGCATTCACTAGGGAGTACAAGCATCATGTTATCGAGGCTTTCTCTACTATAGGATGAAGGTGTGAAGAGATGTGATGTGATAAGTAACTTAGAAGATAGTCAGCAATATACATTATACATGTGATAGAAATTGGTAGATCTTTGACGCAATTGACGCAATTATTTGACGCAATTAATTGAGTCACTATTA
>CAJVPV010004214.1:0-10249 GCA_910591835.1 Acaulospora morrowiae | reverse complement strand
GTGTTATCTGAGCTGCCCGATGCCAATTGAGTACTATCCGGAGAGAAGGCCACACTTCTTACATGATCAGTATGCCCTTCGAATGTAGTTACACTCTCCAATGTTTCGACATTATAAACATAAATTTTCTTACCGCTAGAAATAGCAAGAAAACGTCTATCTGGTGAATAGCAACAGTAACCGCAACTTTCATTAAAATCTAAGAAAGGAAACTCTCCGAATTGCACGCCTGACATATCAGCATTGCTGAAATCTGTATACCGCAACCATGCCCCATGAAAATTAACATTTCTCAAATTTGAATCTTTGAATTGAGTATAGTCGAACACGCCATAGCTTAAATCTGCACCGGCAATATGAATTCCATTTAGATTCATGTCACTAAAGACCATTCCAGATTTATTTAAAATTGTGATTGCGTTTGCTGCGGCGTTTTCATAATTAGCGTTGTCTTTTGATTTCTCAATAAAGTAAAAAAGATTTTCTTTGAATCTTTTAGCCTCTTGTGTATCTTTCGTACCTCCACCTTGTTGTGCATATTCGATCAGAAAGCGAACAATCTCGGGTTCACGTAGTATTAAATTTTCTTCAAATATTGTAGATTCTGATTCTCTGCAAATAGCCTCAAAAATTGATCGGGAAACAAAATATTCAAATAAAGATTTGTGAATAAATCGATATTGATCCCCATTGCGACTTAAAGGAGAGTTGTAACGCAAAAGTCGTGTCTCCGGATCTTTATACCCGAAGAATCTACCATGCCAGTCTGTGTGATCGACGGCTGAATATTCTATCACTATTTCATTAGCCTTAAACATCTCAGTTGCCAAGTCTTTGTTAAATTGAATACAGTGTTGTATAAAATCATATTCGTCTAAGTATTTAAAAGTCTTTTCTTCTTCATCATCTAATTGTATGCGACTTAAACGATCTTGAGATCGTTCAAACCATTTTTCCACAAATTCGTTATATAAGGTTAAACGTGTTATTCTTTTTACAGAGTTCTCGTTTTCTTGTCGATTAAAGTTTGGCACAACTTGCATGGCAATCTTTAAAATAAAAGGATTACTTGGTAACTGATCCAAATGTGGGATGCGCTTTAAAACGTCTTCATAACCATGCACATCCCATGATGTCTTTCGCTCGATGTCTGTTTGCTTTTTGACGTACTTTCTTATGTATTCTCGAATTTCTTCCTTAGAAAAGGGCGCTATCCATATTTCCTGAAAAAGCTTGAGATTATGATTTGGAATAAATTTCTTTTGATAGTTTCTACTCAAATATTCTGGTCGACAGCTAATTATAAATTTTGCTTTCTTCCACTCGTGAAGTTTATTGGTGACATAAAAATTTAACCGACGGTCCTTGATCTCATCATACCCATCCAGTATAAAAACGAATTTGCACTCTAGTTTTAAGTTTTCAATAATTTCCTCGGAGAAACCTATCTCCTTTAAATATTTTTGAATTATTCTCTCATTAGGATTATCTATGGTTGGAAGCGAAATATATAAGGGAATAGGTTTATTGTTTAGCTCATCCGCCGAAGAATAATTGGCCCAAAAACGCCGAGCAAGGTGACAGTTAAAAGTAGATTTTCCTGCTCCAGCTTCACCTAGGAGTAATAATACCTTTTTTTCTGAAGCTAAAAAGGCATCAACCTCAGACTCTAAATCAAAAAGGTGCGTGGAATTTAGAGCCCATTTTCCTTTTGGCGGTACATACAAATCCAATGCATTTTTAATTTCTTTGTCTTGTTCAAGTTCATTTAAATATTCTTTAATTTTACCTAACGGTGCTAACGATTTGATGGCATTTGACGACGAATTCTGTGATAACCTAAGACGAGCCTCAATTAACAATCTGGAATTAAAGTCAGGTTGTTCAACAGAATTCCAAATATTATGTATGTATGTATCACATCCATGAGTATCTTCATCAGGTTCCAAAATGCCAAGAATTTTCTTAGCATAACATTGCAAGTTTTTGTCATTTTGGTACGCCAAATGTCGTAAAGTCACCAATACCCATTTTTTTACTTCTGAATGTTGATACCACTGGGTTTGATTTTGATAAATATCATCTAAAAAATTAACCGCTCCTTGCTGCACGTTTAAATCTTGATGTGCACAGGCAATCTGTCCTAGACGTTTGCTCAGTCCTATTAAAAACCATTTGTCCTTATTATAGGAGCTCTGCCGAACAAATTGTTCGAGTTTTATCAACTGATTTTCTTGAATAAATATATCTATAAATCTCAGAGCCAAATACCACTGCCTTTTCCGCCCAAATTCCATTCCCAGATAAATATCTTTCATTCCTTCTTGTAATGCTTGGTCTGCCTCAACTAATTCTTGAACACGACTTACGATCTCATCAACGCCTTCAAATGCTTCAACAAAGTCTTTAAAGGTATCCATTAATCTATTTGGATCCAAACTTCTAATTGCGCCAATTAAATTCATAGTCCCAGAAGCCACTTTAAAAGTTCGACGCATGACACCTTGCCAGAATTTTTCATCACTTGTGATGTATAGCAATGCCTGACAGGCATAGTGAGCATAATATGATAACGCCGGATTGTCTTTCAACTCTTTAAACAGTTGATATAATGGAGCATGCAATTTTTCACGACTGATATCTTTAACGCCCACTCGTACCATGGCATCTAATAATGGACAAATTGTTTCTAATAGTTCGCAGAGCTGATTCTCATCTTGCTTATGCAGAACTTCTAGTTTGGCATGTAAGATTCTTAATATGGTCACTAAATTTCCTGTACCAACTTCGCCGCTAATCAAAAGCGAATCAGGCATATTCTGAATCACTTGTGTTAAGCAAAATAGATATTCAGAATGTTGCAACTTTGTGCTGTTGATAGTCTGAATACTTAGTTCCAATAATTCTTCGTAAATTTTTTTATCAGGTATGGATGATAATGCAATTATTTCATAAATGATCTCTTTTGTTTTAATTTTTTTCTGAGCAAATAGTTCAATGGTTTCTAGAGCCAAATCAATTAATTGTTGCCTTTGTTCCAGAGCATGATTGTTGGGCTGCAGATAATAGGCTAGATCCCGAGTGCTGTGAATTTCATCCATCTTCGAATGCGGCTTGAATATTACCTGTGGGTCTTGAGTAAAAAACTCCGATTTTGATACAAAGGTTGATGTTGTTGTCTTTATTAAAGAGGTTGATGAAACATTGAAATTGGTATAATAGTTTTCCTTGGATATGTTTTCTGGTTGTAAGGAATCTTTTGATGTTTCAGATTTGATCAATGATTCATTGCACTTCGGTTCATACTTTTGAGCTTCTTTATAGCAAGCATCTGCAATATCCATTTCTCCTAAACTTTTGTGGACATTACCACATTCTACATAAGCTTCAGCCAATCGTCTATTTACGTCATGAAATAGAGAGGCTCCTTGAGCATTAAATGCTCTAATTGCTTTATAATAAGAATCTAATGCGTCATTTAGATAATCATTAGATTTTTGTATTCTAGCATTTATCAAGTGAGTCTTTCCCTCTTTGTAATTCTTGTCGAACATACTATTTCATTTAATTATTTGAGGGAAAAGGTCAATGTTAATAACATACAATGTGTATTACGTCGGTAACCAGTATTTTATCTGGTACAGTAATGTATTACGAAGCATTTTATTTATATGAGGTGACGTTGTGTGTGACACGGAAAAACCTTACACACTACTTGCGGTTTAGTAATATAATTACAATTTTTACTCTCATCGTTACCGGCGTAAAGGTTGCATCCTCCGATCTGTTTGGTTACTGTAATTGTGTTATTATTATCTAGTAAGCTATAATCATTGGATATGATC
The DNA here is from genome assembly GCA_910591835.1 of Acaulospora morrowiae. Lineage (NCBI taxonomy): Eukaryota > Fungi > Glomeromycota > Glomeromycetes > Diversisporales > Acaulosporaceae > Acaulospora > Acaulospora morrowiae. Next base: position 6,404 of record CAJVPV010004214.1, on the reverse strand, counting down.
TTTTATATACACGTATGTGGTAATGTGACTTTCGAAGCTATTAGCTAATTACTGTATTAATGGTTAAATAATCGACTTTATTATATCCTGCATATTTTAAATATCTTGCTCAAATATTTAACGGTGGGTCAGGTTTTGGCCTGACTTTGGGACTTGAACCTAAATGAGTTACGATATGCACGGCTAAATTTATTGGATTCAATTTATTACTACGATGAAAAACAATGGACTAGTGCTACGCTGCTATTGCGATATTTAATTGTGACTGCCTAAATTATTGTTAACAAGCTATTCTGTGTTTTCTTGATTTCCATCTATTCTCGGTCAATTTCTTTTTTGTTTAATTCTCTTTATTCCGTATTACAGCATACTGTACTAACATATTACCTTATAACCTTAAAATATACTCTATATCATTTATTATTTTATATTTGATGACTTTTGAAAAAAACACAATTGTGGTCATACATAATGAACCGCAGCATATTATAATGTTGAAAAACAAATCATGAAGCAAGTTTACCTAAGTTACAAGACTTTGGTTCCAATTTAACTCTGTTCAATTTTAAAAAGACGAGAAGTCCATTATCAAGCAGATCTTGTAGTCGATCATTCCTTATTATTTTTTTTTAAAAAAATCCAGTTAGGAATCGGGCGGTGAAGAAATTAAGCATTGATGATTCATAATAACGTCATAACTATCAAGACCCAATTTGTAACATCATATACAGTACTGTATTTATGGCTAACGGTTGAACGGTAGACTAAATGACAAGCCGCAATACATGACAAAATACGAATTCACTTTTCATTGATTTTTTTATCTCTCGCAAAACCGTAGAAATATATAAAATACAAACCTCTTACGAACCCGTAGAAAAATGAAATACGAATTCATTTTTTTTATTACATTATTTTACATGGTAATTTTGTTTTTTCTTCGACTCATAAGTAGCAGTTATATAATTTAAAATAAAATAAAGTTTTTTTTAATATTCAAATAAAATATGTACTGTACACAATCCAAATTAGTAGAAAATATATCGCAAAAATGATCATATTCCATCGAATACGCTTCTTTTTTGACTGTATGAAAGGAGCCTCGAATTTTTTATATTCTGAAACAAAAGTCGACAAAAATACAGTAATTATATTCTTCAATAAAAACAACTATACTTGACGGAATACAAATTACTGGGATTTTAAAGACGGTGTGTTGACAATGCCTATATTCAGGATCCAACACAATGGTCAAAAAAGTCACCAGAGAAAAGAAATTCTGTGGTTATATAACGAAAGCACAAATAAATAAGTTGAGCTATAAATTGATAGATTATAAATCCAAAAGTGGATGTTGCAAATGCCAGTAAACTAACTCCAAGAATATCATGATATTCTATGTAATGGAAACACCAGCATCCTAATAAAAAAGGAACCGTGAGAAAAAGTAATACTATATAATAATACAAAAAATATAAAAAAAGAAATGTTGTCGTTCTAATAGTAATATTTATAATTTTAAAAATTATCAAAAGCATTAACATAAACAGCCGCATGATAAAATAAAAAATTCCCATAAAAAAATCCACAAATAATTGAAATATTCTATTAACACGTTGGGAAAACCTCTCGTCAATAATTTGAAATACTTCGTATTCTTCTATTTGAAAAATTTCTTTGTTAATAACATTCTTTTCGTAAGAGTATTTTCTACTCTCGCAAAAAATATTAGATCCCGATGAATTAATGTGCAAATCGTGTAAACCAAAGCATGGTCCTTTATTCCTACACCAAATTATCGCTTCTTTTTTAGAAGAAACCCGGCTTAATATTGGAACTGATGGGTTTGTAAGTGAAAATATAAAACTATTTGATGTTTTATATTGATGATCATAATCATCTTCATCAAGTATAGAATCTTCAACGCTAACACAATGCCATTCTAATGGATTGTATCCTCCAATTATCTCTAATGAATTGCGTACTTTAATAACAACCAGGGTTGGTCCCTTATTATCACAATTCTTATGAAAACGTTCGATCTCAAAACCATCACGACTAGCACGATAAATAAGCTTAAATTTAAAAGGCAAATTTATATGATGGTACGGCGTTTTTCGCTTATCAATCCAGCTTGCTATTAGTCCTGCATCTTTAGCATTAATGATATTTGATTGGAATAAACATTTCCTTAACGGTAAAATGTTGATGGAAGGTTTAAAATTAGGATCCGAAAAATATTGAGTAATTTCATTATCTAGACCATCTGGTAGAATATCTTTAAAATGAGTTCTAACTTTCGTATGGTCACCAGGGGACATTTGAAAAAATCGAATATGAGGAATACAGTTACACAGTGTATTCTTTAAGTCCATGAAATTCCCCGGCGTCCACCTTGTTAAATCATCGTCTAAAATGGAAGTGGCATTTTTGATTCCCCATTGAATTAAGTATCCCCAAATTTCAATCTCATCCAATTCAAGGTCATCACATTTCAAAAGATTAATGAGGTGCGTTTCTTTAATTCTAAAGAAATCTTCCGATTTAAAAATAATTTCTGGATTTTTACATGCCAATTTTATTGCGATATTATATAAGTTAGTAAAGTGCTCGTGCTGAAAAATTCTAATAATGTCTCTTGGCTTCCAAGCCAATTCATCCTCAAGCAAATTTCTTTCAATCTTTTGATAGACCTTAAACAATAAGAGTTCGTCGCTCGCTATAGCAATATCAGCGAGACTGACTTCATTGTTTTCAACGGAAATATCGCCCGTATAAATATATCTATTATATTTTGTTTGTAGAACAAATTAGGTTTATAAATCGTTTTTGTATAGTCAATAGAAATAAGCTTACTTTAAAAGAACTTCGAATATCAAAGGCGAGATATTGGGTTTTTTGAAAATGATTATTCCATTTTCTACCTTCGCCCATCGTGAAGATAGTGCACTTTTAAAATAAGTTGATCTGTTGGTTAAAATTAAAGAATGTGCTTTAAATTCTTTAACGTCTAGTCCTTCACCAACTATGATTTTTACGTTATAACCTTCGGGATTTTTAAGTAAATTTGCAAAATCTATCGATATAGAATTATCCATGTCTAAGTGAAAAAATGATATCTTGCAAAGAGAATTTAGCACGAATCGTGTTCACACTCAAAGCTAATATATACAGTACAGTATGCATAAATAGTCTGAATTTTACTACGTCAACCGATATGCACAAAGTCATTCACGGAAAAAATGGGTTCAAATATAGAAATAATAAGTAGCTAAAATGTTAAGATTCTTTAAATTACGCGCAATCATTGGAGAAATGTACATGCATCAGGAATTCGTAGTCATTTAACATAATTAATTAAGTCACAAAACGCAATCATAGAAAAATAATTTCAGCCGCATGTATCATTTATATCGGTAGTTGTATGATTACTTGGTTTCATTGACTGTACGTTATCAGATAACAAATTATTTATTGATGAGAAGATAAACAATACAGTACCAAAATATTATTGCGCAACGTATGCTAGATATACAGGACTGTTTGAAACCTATTAAAAATTTTTCAAATTCTTAAAGTTTATTCGATGAAACGATCAACCATTATTTGTATTAATAAAAATTTATGCCTGTATTGCAGGTCGATCGGTTAACAGACAGTGTTTTCCGTGATCGTGACTAGTGTTGAATTGAATATAAGATATAGCACGTAGGGCTTTGCAGAGATTTTTTTATACTTTGTTCGGTACCTTTATTTAACATTATAGAAAATATATTAGAATAATCTCTTGAAATATTTATTTTTAAAATTAATAAAAGGATTAATAAAAGTTTTTACTTTAAAATATAATATTTAATCATAAAATTTTCAAGAAGAGGAATGGACATTAATAGAAGAAGATGAGAGAAGATTAAAATTGTCTGCTGTAAATTTACAGTGTGTTGCAAAATTTTTTGGAATTTTTTATTTATCTGTTATTCAAAAACTACTGCATGAATATTATTAAAAAATATATTAAAATAAAATTTAAATCTAATGATTACAATAATATAAATTTTATCTACAAATATATTTTAAATTTAGTATTGAAAATCGATTACAAATAAAACCTCATTAAAATTATTAAAATATTGTTGGCTCTTGGATTTGACTTGGGGCTGGAATAAGTAAAGAAAATCATTTTCTTAAATATCATCTTGTTAATTTTCTGAATAATTGAAGAGAAATTGATTTTTGTTATTTTTCTAGGATAGTTGGAAGTTTCCTGAAGTATTTTTTTACTGTTTCTTATTTCGATTTCACAATTGGAAAGGCACCAGTGAAGAAGATTGAAGAGGACTTGTAGCAGATTACTGAGTGAAAGATTAGGATTACTTAGTTTGATTTTGAAGTTATTTACAAAAATGTATTTCTGATGGCATTGGATATGATAATATAATCAAGTTTTTAAAAAATAAATATTATTAATTTAAATAATTTAAAATCAAAATAAAGTTTATATAATCTTAAAAATAATAACATTTATTATTATTGTTTTTTAAAAATTATTTATAAATAAAAAAAAAAACTCTTTCCCATACATAACTTTTTTCTTAAAAATTTCTTTTTATAGTAATTTTTTTTCAAAATTAAAGAAACAAATATTTTTTTCTCCTTCCAATACCCAAAAGTCCTTTACACTTTCTCTTTCTTCACTACAAAAGCCTTAAGGAAATTAAAGAAGTACACTGGTACATCAAAATGAGACCTCTAGCCAGAGAAAAGCAAGTTTGAAGACCTTGCTTTTTCTTTGGATTGCATGAGGAAAGGCCTATGGCAGTTACTTCTTTATAAATCTTCCTTGGGGTTCTTCCCATTTTCTTTTCTTAACAATACACAAATCTTTTTAAATAATTATACTTTCTGCTTGAAGAACTTCCTTTTATCTCAAAAAACCAGACTTCATATTAAAATTATTTATATTGTTGACTTGGAACACCAACAATATATTTAATATTTACTTCTCACTATCACCCAGCATATTTTGCTGCATTATCAAAAACCAAAAAATCTTACTCAAAAAATTTTTCACCAAAAAACCACATTCAGTTTACTCCTATCAATTGATCAACATTCCAAACTTAACCAATCAAATACTATTAATTTTCCAAACAAATCCGTACAATTAAAACACTTCACTCTGATTAATGTAAACAAAATCTTTTATAGTGACAACAACCAAAACAAAATCCTATCACTAACAAAACAATTACAAATTATATCACTATAACAACAATACCATCATCACAACTAATTATCTACCAAAAATATATACCATCAATACTATTGTACACTTTGGACAGTAACCTGACCATTTCTGAAAGTGTAACAGTACTTCAGTTAAATGGAACTACTAGCATGGCATGCCTAGTGATTTTATCTGAAACATCCATAGCTTCACAATTAGTGTTGTTGTACTTATTTTTTTTGTTTTTGTTTAGTATTTTCTTTTTTTTTCAATTCTCAATTTCTTATAGTCTCATATATAAACCTAAGTAGATATTCATAGCTGCTCAGCACTATTTAGGATATACATCGGTTTTAATATTTATTTTCCATGTTGCTTAGATAATTTCTGTAGGCAAGCTAGCATTAGACTCACTGATCAATTGGTCATGTGAGGGATGTTGTCACTTTCTACATGTAAAATAATTTAAAATTTTTATGAAAATAAAGAGATAAAGTTTACCTATGTAAAAAAAAATTATTTATAAATAAAGAAATTATATTTGAATTTTTTGAATTAAAAGTTTGTTTTATTTTTTTTTTGTAGATAAATATTATTTCTTTATTTAATTTATATAATAATAAATATATATTGTAAAAAAACAATATTTCTCATATGTAATAGTACAATGAGTTAAATGCTAGCTTGCTTATAGCAATCATAAACTAATATTGAAAAGAAATTTTAAAACAATATATAGTGATACCCAAAATTATTTGAAATTTTTCTCAATATATACAACTCAATATAACTTATCCAAATTAAATATAAATTTAAATATAAATATATTGTCATATATCGTTTCTACCTCAGGAGAAAGATAAAGACGAAGAACTAGTAACAGGGAGGCACTTTAGATAGACAGGGCCAACGTGGTATGCTAAAGTTCCTAGAGGTGTATAAATTAGTACAATTCTGAGGTATATGAAGTCAGGTGAAAGAAACAATAGTGATTTGTTTTGTAAAAGTCAAGTTATTTATTTGATAAAATATATGTTCAAGCCTGCCAATTCCTAGGCAAAATTAAAGCCTTTATATATATATTTGAGTTATATTATTTTTATACTGTCATATATCGTTTCTACCTCAGGAGAAAGATAAAGACGGAGAACTAGTAGCAGGGAGGCACTTTAGATGG
>CAJVPV010004213.1:0-10250 GCA_910591835.1 Acaulospora morrowiae | reverse complement strand
TTGTTTTTTGTGGAGAATTGTAAAATTCTGAATCTGTGTGGAGTAGTAGTTTAAAAAAAAAAAAAAGAAAAAAAAAAAAAAACAAAAGAAACTATTTAAATTTGAAGGGCTAATGTCTTCTTAATAATTTATTTTATTTAGAAAAGGTATATATAGATTTTCAAAAAATGTTTTAATAATGATATTGAAGAATTTATTATTATTTTTTATTATTATTGCAAATAGGCATTAAATGTAAAACTTTATTTAAATAAAAATTTTTCGTCATTACATTAATAATCTTTACAAAAGTAAATTAATTATAACTTATTGTAACAAATCTATTGATATCAGATATCACCTTGGAGTGTGCTTATATCAATGGTGCTGAATGGCTAATGCCAGTTCAGAATGATAATATTACTGTTGAAATGAAAATTGACTTGTCAATATAATTGAATAAAGTGTTTAATAGATTTAGAATTTTATTAAAAGTGGTATTATTATTTATGTTTAAACATAAGGATTTAGAGCTAAATGTTTTTTTTTATTTTATGCCAGAAGATAGTAAAGTTGTTGCTGTAATGGATCAAAGTTTCCAAGTCTTATAGAGAATTTTAAATATGTAGTTGGAAATATTATTCTTTTTCTCTAAATTATTAAATAAAGAATTAAATTTGTCAATTGGCAAGTTTAATAGAGTATTTGAAGTTATTTGAATGTACTAATGAAGTTGATAACTTTAATGCCTTTGGGTTTGAGGTTTAGAATAAGATTTTCAAGTTTAGATTTCTTTTTGTTAAATAGAAACTTGACATATATGCAGAAAAAGATATGTAGCAGGTTTTTTGGGTATGTATAACATTTTAAATACAATTTGTTAGAGTAGATACTAGGATATAATTTGTAAAGTTTGGTTCTGCTTGAAAGCTGGTTAGCAAAGAGTTTAGTTCTAAATGTTAATAAAGCTTTATATTTTAATTGATTAGAATTTCTTAGCTTATTGTTAGCTTTGATAATGGTTTTCATTTCTTCGAAGAAAGATGGTTTATAATTGACAGTATTGCTAAAAAGAATGTCAAATAGGTTGATATAATAATTTATAAATTTATGAAAACCTGTGGGTCCATAGCACAGTGGTTAGTACTCCGCAGGTCAGATCACAAGATACCAGTTCAATCCCATGTGAAGGTGATTGAATAGATTAATATGGTATCTAGCACCATGACCAATTATGTGCCGTTTCCCATAAGAAGCCGTTTCACATGCTGATCCAGCAGGCGTTGGGATTGTGATCTTCCCGTTAAGGTATAGTGGTGTGACAATCATCCGGATGGTGTTACAATGATCGTCTATGAAAGGAGCCATAGAACTACTCATTCATTTGGATGTACAGACTGGGCTGTACTCCATCTTAATTAATCCCAAGCTGCCAAGTTCCCTCATTAACTACCAAGTAAGGATATCTTGAAGAAAATCACTGAACCGACACATGACCATGTGCAGATATGGCAGCCATGTGGTGAGACAGAGCATGTAGAAGTTGCGCCCTGCTTGGCATTTATGTCCCTAGATTTGGCAGCATATGTCAACCGGTCTGAATCTGGATTGTCTACTAGGAGATTAAGGAGCGTCGGTCTGTCATTAATAGACTAGACCCTTAAGAAGTCACGCCCCAGCTGGCCACAAGGCCCTAGATTTGGTAGTGTCCAACCAGCAGTCAAAACCGGAGCATTCACTAGGGAGTACATGCTTGCATCAAAGGCACCCTCTATGGCATGATATTGTGAGTGAAAAGGTGGTATGTAATAGATAGCTTATAAAAGTAGTTAGTGATACCTACCCCAACCATGACGCTCATCAAAAATTGGACCAGTAGGTTGGATGATTTAAAACTAGTGATAGGATTTCCATCCCCTAGATAGGTCCCCTCCAAAAATATAATAACCCACTCTAAGAGTGGCGTTAATATCGCTGGGGCAATAAAAGTAGATAGGCTAGCATTTAACTGTTGTAATAGCAATAGACGATGTTTGATGTATATGTAACATTGATAATTACTTCAATAAAATCCCTGCATCTAATGCCATTCTACTATAAAAAAAAAAATAATAATTTATAAATTTATTTAGTGTATAATACTTGTTGCATATGTATTATTAATTAGTAATAATAATATGAATGTTATAGGAAAACATTAAGGAGTTAATATATCAATCTTGAGAAGAGTATCAAATGAAGGTTATGAGATTATTGCACTAGATTATAAACCTACTAAAGGAAATTTTGACTAGTTTATTGATATAGTCAAAAGTTTTCAGGTTAGAAATTTTGTTGAGATATATTTTTATAGTTGATAGGCTTGAAGTGTCAATAAGAATTTAAAGAAATACTGGTTAGAATATGTATCAGAAATTGGAATGCAATGTGTATATTGTTAGCATAAAAATTATACATTTGAATATAAATATTTATTAGCTTTTCTGTATCACAAATTAAGCTTTGTAGTGGTGCGTCACCACTGATATATCAGATTATGCATTAGTTGGTTGCATAACATATTACTGATTAGAGAAATACATTGGTACTACTATAAATAGTAATAGATCACTGATAATAGAAGAGAGACAAATAAAAAAATAACAAATAGAAGAGAGACAAATAAAAAAATAACAAATAGAATGAGAAAGACTATTATTGATAGTAATATAGAAAGAATGCATTAGATAAAGGTAATATACAATAAACAGTTATAATATTTCTTAATAAACAGATACTAATAAATCTACTTTAAAGTAAAGCCCTAGTCCAATAGAATAATTGATAAAACTATAGTGGTTTGTAGCACAATTATTAAAGACAACTGGCCCAATCAATGAGATAATTCAAAAAGTTAGAGGCAGACAATCCTCTAGCCAATCTGTAGCATTACATAAGCACTGTCCCAGGTTAGTGACAGACTTGCTGTTTCACCACAACAATATAAAGGTATGGATGTTTTTGTCACTGTAAAATTATTGTTCATTTTATTATAGTGTTGGTCTTAATAGTGAGTCTGTCACTAATCTGGACCAAGACTTGTGCAATGTTGGATAAGTAGGTTTATGTTGCTGGTGATACCAAAGGTATATATGGTGATAATTATCCTAATCTTCCTTTACATTTGGCTAGTCTTCTTCTCTAATCCTTTTCCTATTGAATTATAAGGCCCTGGATTCTTCTTAAGGTAACTAAAACAAATAAGGTAAGTTTATTAATTATCATTGCACAGATACAAACACTTGGCTTTTTAGTGAATAGTATTTTATTAATTTGTTCTCTCTGATACTTTTTATATTTGAATATTATTGCTATTTATATGACTACGATATGTCTCTAAATCTATTGTCGCATTATGCAGAATTGCTAAACTTTAACAAGCTTTGTGCCTATCGATTATGCATGATTAATGCCCTATGTGGCACCACGCTGGGCCTCACATGTCACGTCATGTCCCCTACTACAATTTTTATGCTAACAATAGTTAAAATGAATAGTAATTGATTAACTAGCTGAAGAAGATAGTAAGATTATTATATGTGAAATTGTTTGTGATGCAATTGAAAGAGAATCTGTAAGCTTCTGAATATTATTAAGTAGATATTTTAAATTTAAGCATATAGTATATCAGATGGATTTGAGATTGGTTATATCTTTTTTTGATACAGGATTGGGCTAAGCATAAGCATGAAATTATTTTTTTATTATTGAGTTGGGGATATTTGCCTTTAATGGTTGAAAAGTAGATGGCATTAGTGTGAACTTTAATGAAGTTGTTAAAAGTTATTTTTTAGGAAGGTTCAAAATTTGATTTTTGTTATGTTGGAAAGAAATGTTATATCACCTTGAATAGTTGAAGATCTTGGAGGGATAAAAGAGAACCAGATAAGAACTGAATCAGATATTATATAGCCTCTATATATGTATAGTTCCTTCCATATTAGTTTAGTATTTTGTTTGTATTGTAAACAGTTTTAATATTGATATAAAAAAAAAAGTAAGAGCAGTTGGTTTTAAAAGTTTGACTGTTAGGCCAATTGAGTATTTATAGTTTTTGTGATTATATAAATAAGGAAATATGCAGATATAAATATTATATCTTTTGGATAGGAAGGCTGCTGATATGATTCATGAATCTTCAAAATAATAAGAAAAACAAATTGGACAGTATCAAATTGCTTGTATGGCTTGTATTAATATGATTTCTTTTATTATAAAAGGAAAAATTTTAGGATTGGTAAGTTTAATAATTAAGATTTTAATAGCAGTAAGGTCATTCCAGTTTTGGAGCTTAACTGTATTGAGTTCTCTAGATTTTTTTCTTGTAATTCCACAAACAACTTCACAAATAATAATCTTACTATCTTTTCCAGTTGCCCAACCAATCTCATACAATAAAAAAGATAATAATATCACAGTATTGAAACTGATTAGTTCTCTCATATATACACTGCATTTCAACTTAAACCTGTGAGTATAATATTTTATTGGGGATGATTTGCTCAATGTCAAGTTTAGCTTTAATTGGTCTGTTTATTTTTCTTTGGAGAGTAGTTATTTCTCTATTAAAGAGGATAGTAGTATTTATTATATACTCTAATTATACTGATATAATTCAATGAGAGGCTTGTTTGGTTATTAAGCCATTACATTCTTTTTGTAAAACAATTGTATTGATAAATTTGTGAACTTTGTTTAATAGCTTATTTTTTGTAGTAGTGGATAAGAAGCTTTCTAAAAATATATTTTCAAATATTTAATATCTTCTTCAATTGATTTGGAATAAAATTTTTTTTCTTCAGCAGTAAAAATTGTTTTCTTTTTTAATTGGATGTTTTGAGATTGGTAATTAATTCAGTTTTTTTTTGGTTACACTTGATTGAATTTAGGAACAAAAAGAAGCAAAAGGTATTTGTTTTCTTTTTGCAATAATTATATGCCTGAACTGAAGTAGGCAATGTTATCTATATAGGCAAGGACCTTAGAAGTAGGAAAATACTTGGCTATTATTTTAAAGATTACTGGATTATAAAAAATGATCCATAGTAAAGAGAAGAGAGTATTACCTTGGTTAAGTTTTTTGCTAACTTTTAAAGGCTTGAAAAGCTTGTAGTAGATAATTAACTTGAGTTTTCTTTTATTTAAGAGGTTAAGGACAAGTGAAATAATTTTGATTGGAAGTTTGATATGGTCCATTGCTTTTTTAAGACTTGGAAGGTTAACAGGGTTGAAAGCTTTTGAAATGTCAAAAGATGCTACCCAGATTTTTGATTTAAATTATTCACAATATTGATGCTTGAGATAATAATTGTAATTGGTTCAAAGATGTTTTGATTTTTAAGGCCAGCAAAATTTATGTTTAATATAGTCTTGTGTTTTATAATATTAGTAGAGAGTATATTGTCAATTATTTTTGTAAAGACTTTTTTACTTGTTTCAATGAGAGAAATTGGATATATGTTTATGAGATTATGTAATCATACAATTTTTAATAAGAAGGTAATAGCTAAAGATGAATCTTTAAATTATTTAGCATATAAAATTTTGCAGATCAATTATATTCCTTTTGAAGGGATATAATTATTTATTCATTATTTTAATAGGAATATAATTTAAAAAACATTTGAATCAAGTGGCCTAAATTGTAAAAAACCTTTATAGATAGTTTTTTTTTGATCTTATATTTAAAAAAAACTTTTTTAATAGTGAGAAATATTTAAATTATGTCCTCATCTTTAATTTAGGAACCCATCTTTAGTAATAGCTGATTATTTTCAGATTTTAGAAACTTGACTTGTAAATAAAGTATTGTTAAATAAGGCTAAGATGTGTTTTTTTTTGCTGTTGGACCAATTTGAAATCAAGCTTCATAGGAAATTAGAGTTAGACCAGGGGTTTTTAATTTGGATAGGTCAATAAGGTCTGATTTTATTTCTTGGTTAGAAATTGTTAAGGTAGTAATATCAAATATATTGTTAAAAATATGATTTAGAAGTTCATACTTAGTATTCCATTTATCATTGAAGAAAAATAGTTTTGAATTGAAAATTTTTTTAAAGTGATTATAAATTATTGTTATAAGTTTATCCAGATTATTATGAAGCTGATTGTTATCATCCAGCAAGATGAAGATTAAAAGAAGGCTTTAAGTCATTCAAAGCTTTTTAGAGAGCATTTTTGGATCTTGATCAGAATCTGCGATAATTTGATTTTATATTTTTTTGTATTTCTTTTATAATAATTGTGAGGGTCCTTCGAGGTCCTCTCGAATAATTAAATTTGTTAAGGCTGAGATGTAATAATTTGGTCTGAGTATCCTGCTCTTTCACTAAAAAATAAACTCAATTTCATCCGTTAGCATGCACATTTGTCTACTCAAACTATACCTAAGTTCCTGTTGTAGCAATGAGCATTCACACTTTCAACTACTCTGAAACTCTTCCAAAGTCCTTTATGGTCGCAGTTTCACCTTCAAATGCCACACATTTGAATAGTAGTTTATTTGAACAATTAGATGATTAAACAAATAGATATTAATTGTTGTTAATTGTTATTAATTGTTAATTTTATTTAGACATTTTCGCTCACTTTATATACATGCTAATTACAAAAAATTATATCAGATATATCAATTATATCAACTATCTCAACTATCTCAACTATTGTTAATATATCTAATATATCTAATTTCTCAACTATATTAAATATCTGAAATAAATCAAAGAAATCAAAGAAATCAAAGAAAAGAAATATATTACAAATATTTCATTTTTCTCAGATTTGTCATTTTTAGAATTATCATTGCATATAATTTTATTAAGCTTGGACAGTTTTTTTTTTATCAAGATTTTCAAAAGTTTTTTTAATTCCTTAATGCCTAGAGGACCAGTAGTAATTTTTTTCAGTGCTAATGAAATAATTGGTGGAAGTTTCAAAAGAATTTTATTGTTACAATTGTTATTATTATTTTTTTTTTTGTTTATTATTTTCTTTATTGCTTTTATAGCTCTGATGTAGTGTTTGAATAAATCAATGTTTTGGATAAGTGATGTATTTTTCCTTTTAGGAATGTTATTATCAAGGATATTTTTGATGATTCTATTTATAAAATTCCAAGTTAGGATGTTATTGGCTAAGCAAGTAAATTAATATCTTCTTTGATATTCTCTGGACTGGTCTCTTTGAATTAGTAAACTTTGATATTGAAACAGATTCTATTTGGCTTATATTCAAACCAGTTCAAAATGATTGTTACTTGCTTATGATTAAAGATTATAGCTGCTTGATTTTGAACTTTATATAAGAGTACCTTGCTGGCCAGATTGTTGATAACTCAGATTTGATCAATTCTGGAGGCACTGTTGTTGGTAAGATATGTGTATTGCAGTTTTTTGTTGATTACTTTAACAATATTAATGAATTTGTGAAGATACTGATAGATATGCCTCTTATATACTGTGTTTGAGTATTGATATAAAGAACATAAGAGGAATATGTATTGAAATCCCTTACAACAATAAGATACTTGTTATGGTATTCTTTAATAAAATTTTTGAGAATCTTGATGACTGTTTTTCTAAGATTTGGATCATGAAGAAGGTAGCAGGAAATGATTAATATGTCTATTTTTGGTTGAATTTTAAGTGGATAACATATCAAAATTTATTAAGAATAAAGATTTTGAAGATATGATTGGTTATGGTTTTTGTTAAGAGTATAGTTATGCCATTGCTAGTGAAATTATTAGGCAGACTTGTAATTATAATTATATTAATTTAATGTTTTAGGGATGGGTTGAACTTTGTGATTTTTGTTTTGGAGCAACAAAGAATATATCTTTTACTTGTTAAAGATTTAGTAATTTCATATAATTTAGCCTTATCATTAAGGTCTCTAATATTGAGTGTAGAAATAATAAGATTTTTAAGAGCAGAGATAGATACAGAAGAAATATTGTTGAAAAAAGATGGTGTGGTCATTGAAGTTGGAGAGGAAATGTTATTGAATGTAAAGTATTTGAATGATTAACTTAGGTTAGATATTGTTATGCATATAATTAAATAAATATAGATAAGAGAGCAAGGTTTGGATCAGGTGACTCTGGTTTAATGGGAAAGTTTTTCAAAGTGAAACAATTTTTTGAAAAGTTTAATTTTTTTACAAGAGTACCATCCTCAATTATGGGAAGGAATAATGTAATATTTTTAGACTTAAATATTTCCTGTGTACTGATTAGATTAGTAAAGTCAGACAAAAGTGGAGAGATCTATTCTTTTGAGAATTTGCCTATATAGTTGTTCTTGATTTTTCTAATTGCTGTATTGAAATCTGGATGTTATCTATGGAGACTATTGGCTATGATTTCTAATTTTTCTTCTATTAAAAAGAATTTGTCTGGAATGTAGGTTTTTCTGATTGAACTAGTTCTTTCATAATTCAATCAAAATCTAAAGGAAGTTTGAAGAAAAATTTGCTCCTGAGTTTTCTAATGAATTCTTTAATCTCGTCTTGATTAATAATTGATAAGATATTGCCATTGTTTTCATTGTATCAGTATACTGGTGGCAAGAGTCTTTTGGTTTTTATATAATTCTGTGGTAATTTTTTGAATGCATAGTTTTTATCTTTAAGGATTTGGGCAGCTTCTAGAATCTTTTCTGAATCATTATTTATTGAAAAATAGTGAGCAATATACTCTAGTAGTTCTGTGTATAATGGGAAAAGAAGTTGCTTGAATTGTAATAGATTGAAGTATGATTTAGATAGTTTGTTGAAAATATAATAATAATTCCTTAACCTATTAACTAATTTACACAGGTTTTTCAATTCAGCTCTGTTTCTAAGGAGAAAAATACCTTGAACTTCAGCTTTGAGTTTGTTAGGGTTTTCTGGAAGGTTTGGTTTTTATACAAAAAAAGGAGAGAAGAAGCAAGTCAAAGTTATAGTAAGCTTTGAGGCATTCTGCCACCTCTTTGATAAATTTCAAGAAGGTAATAGAAATAGCTTTTGATAATTTGATTTTAACTGATGGTAGAATTTCATTGAGTATCTTAGAAAGATTTGATAACTTTATTACATTTGAGTACAATTCTTGATAATCTATTTTTGTAAATAAAGGATCAAAAAAAAAGTTAAAGCTGTATTTCAGAAGTTAAGCAACTTGCCAATATTTGGTTTATTAATCTGAAGTATATTGCAAATAGTGCTTTGTTAATGATATTTCTAATTTTTTTTCTTATTGTTCTGGTTATATATCCAATATTGTTTGCCTTGAGATAATTGGCTTTAAACTCATTCTTAATTTTTTTATATTTGAGTTGGTGATAACCTTTAATTAATTTTTTTGATGAAGGTTTTAAAGAAGTCTTTGTCTCTATTTCTGATTTTGGTGAAAATAGTACTTAATGATAATTTGGAGGAGCCTTTAGGGTCATCTTTAAGTTTGATAAAGAGATTCAAAATAGTCTCTGAAATTCTGAAACATTTGATTATTTTATTCCAATATGTGAGAATTTTGATCTGTTTATCTTCTGGAGTAACATTATAAATGTCATTAACAAATTAATTGTTAACTGTAATTGGTAATACAGCTTCAGTTTTATCAGCCCAGAATGCAGGGTTGGTTATGGTTGGTAAGTATGGCTTAGTTTGTATGGAGTGATTATCAATTCCATTTCAGAAGTATTTTGTATTGCTCAAATTAATGTTATTTTTATATAAAGAGATAGGAGTACTTGCATTATTTGTTTCAGGTTCAATATATATATAAGTTGTTTCAGAATTGTAAGAGATTTGTGTATAGCTATTGTCTAAAGATTGTACAGATTCAGGAGTAGATAAGAAATTGTTTTAGAAGAAGAATCAGATTGCATGATATTGTTATTACTCATTTCATTAATTATTTTCTCAGTTGGTGCAGAAGTGTTTGGAGGAGATAGAAGCATTTGGTTTTTCTGTTTAGAATAAAGGTTTGATTTTCTTCAAAGATAGTAATATTGAGTTTCTCCCAAGGGATGTGTAGATCATAGTTGAGACCATGTTTCAAGATTTCTTTCATAACATTTATTCTGTTATTGTTAGTAATTTTAAAAAATACTGTACAGGGGGGTGAAAGAAGTATTGGACAGTTTTTTTTTTTAATTAATTTATAGAATGATTTATATACTTATCTATTTATTTATTTATTTATAGAATGATTCGGATATTTATATATTTATATAAAGATTCTAATA
>CAJVPV010004212.1:0-10250 GCA_910591835.1 Acaulospora morrowiae | reverse complement strand
TTTAAAAATTACAATAGTAAATTGGTTTTTTTTATTACTTTTTTAAAAAAAACATTAGTTTTATATTTAAAATTAACGTTAAAGTTAATATGAAAATTAATAAGTAATTATATGGTTTTTCTTATTTTTATCTTAAAAAACAAATTTATAAAGTTTCATAATATTTAAATAATTTTATATTAATTTATTTTAATAAAATATGTGTTAAAAAAAATTCCTGTTTTTTTTGTTATACAATTTTTTATATTAGTAAATTTTTTATAAATTGCACGACATCCAACCAATCACAAGGGTTTAGTATTTCATTGACCAGATTCAAGATTTTCGTTTCTTAGTCGCGTCCTCAAAATCTCGATGGCTAACTCCTACAGTGACTCTCCGTCGTCCCAATACAATGAAGAATCGACAGGCATGTAAATCATACCTTAACACGCGATTTAAAATTTCAATGTTGAACTCATTTGAATTCCTAACTTGCATTGCAATAGAGGAGACAAAACAAGAGAGAGCCGCTATCGAAGAAAAAATTATAAATGAAGAATACAAGATTTGGAAGAAAAATTCACCATTTCTTTATGATTTAGTTATTACACACGCGCTTGTGTGGCCAACTTTGACGTGCCAATGGTTCAAGGATATCGAACGGTAAATTTATAGAAATTTTCACGTTTATATCTTCATTTCGCGTTTTTCTAGATATTTTATTTTTCTTGCTTTCTGAATTCAGGCCCGAGGGAAAGGATTATACCGTTCAGCGATTGTTAATCGGTACTCACACTTCAGACAATGATCAGAATTATGTCGAAATTGCCAATATTCAACTCCCAAAAAATGATACGAACATTGATCCCCGAAAATATGATGAAGAGAAAGGAGGTATAAAAAGAGCATCAACCGATTTTCTCAGATATTTTCAATAATAAAACATTTTGTTTAATCGGTTTATGTAGAAGTTGGAGGTTTCGGTGGCGCCTCCGAAAGTAGAATCAAAGTTGTTCAAAGAATCAATCATGACGGTGAAGTTAATCGAGCAAGATACATGCCTCAAAATCAGGACATTATCGCCACAAAGACGGTCGCGGGGGATGTTTACATATTTGATCGTACAAAGCATCCGTTGAAACCCGTCGCTGATGGTATTTGTCATCCAGAGTTAAAATTGAGAGGCCATACAAAAGAAGGGTAATTATAAATCACTTCCATTGTTTGGATAACAATCTTATAATAAATTTAAATTTGAACATATATCCACAAGGTATGGTTTATCTTGGAGCCCGTTTAAAGATGGTCATATATTAGATGCCTCAGAGGATACTACGATCTGTCATTGGTTAGTATAAGTTAATATTGCATTAACACACCTTTCGATAAAATAATTGATATGTCGTACTCTTAGGGATATTACTGGGTACACTAAGGAGACACGAACGATGGAGCCATTTCGTGTATATAGAGGACACGAGGCATTTGTTGAGGTAACATTTGTTATACCTTGTTATTTTTAAATTTAATATAAGTCACGATTTGAATAATTTTTTTAGGACGTAGCATGGCATACTCTTGAAAAACATATCTTTGCCTCTGTGGGAGATGACCAAAAACTTCTTATGTACAATCCTTCTTCGCATTTCTTGAATATTTTATGTTACTCCCTCATCATTCTGACACATGTCTATGTATATTAGCTGGGATACGCGGGCGGATAAAGCTGATAAACCTGCTCATTCTGTTATTGCGCATCAAAGCGAAGTAAATACAGTCTCGTGGAATCCAATGAATGAACATATATTGGTCACTGGTGCTGGTGATAAGGTGTGTAAATGTAGACATAGCTGAGTATATGTATTTCATAAGTCCATAAATTAAAATTATATTGTCTTCCTAGACTCTTAACTTGTGGGACCTTCGAAACCTCAAAATTAAACTTCACACATTAGTTCATCATCAGGGGGAAGTCTTGCAAGTCGAGTGGTCTCCCCATGATGAAACAATTCTAGCATCTGCCGGTGGAGATCGAAGGGTTAACATATGGGACTTAAGTCGGATTGGCTCGGAGCAAACTGCGGAAGATGCAGATGAAGGACCACCGGAGCTATTAGTAAGTTGTCTGTCTTATGGTTTCATTATATGAAATGCACACACTAAAATATTCACTATGTTAGTTTATGCATGGTGGACATACCAATAAAATTTCCGATTTCAGTTGGAATCCTCATATACCGTGGGTAATTGCTAGCACTGCCGAAGACAACATTATTCAAGTTTGGCAACCTGTAAGACCATTTCATCCAATTTTTTTTGACATCAGTCATATCCGAACTAGAAACATGTAATAACCTTAATAATGCATTATAGGCAGCAAATATTTACTCTATTGATGATAGAGAAGTTCCTCCTGAAGAATTGGAAGACTAGACTTCTCATATTACATCAGTGGGTTATTCTAAGCAGATAACAACCCAACATAATTATACCATAAAGAGATTAGAAAATTGGTTCGACAACCATAAGGCATTTCTAAGTCAGTAATTTTAAAATCGACTCGAAAATAAAATTCTTATCTATTTTATGTTTCATAATAGAATTCAGAAAGCGTACATGTACATATATTGAACTATAACCGGATGAGTAAATTGGTTTTTTCAGAGACGGTTGAATGTATTCGCGTGCTTTGCAGTTGTTTTTATTGAGAAAGTTTTCATGGAGATTTCGAGTACTTTATCGAATTTATATTACATGCATCAGTCAAAATCATGAGAAAACTGAAAAATATTGAAATGAGCCAAAGAAACACTTCACATAGGGATTCTGGTGAAACCTTTTCGATAGATGAATAGAGAATCTGTTGCGCATTGGGAATATCGTGTAATACCGGTGGGTTTTGATGAATTATTTTGCAAATACATTCATAATTTTATTTTTTTGCATAATATAAAGCTCCTTAACAAATAACGTATTCGATGATCAGTAGTAAAATGTTATAAATAAATCGCTTCGTATAAATGTATTGCATTTATCACTTTGATTAAATAAATGTGTTATTATCATGTATATCAATAACGTCTACAGATGATGGTTTAAATGTACGATTGATTTTTAAATGCATAATTTAAATGAATGTAAGTGTAACTAACGCGTTTATTGGCGATCATTACGTCATGTTGGTTATTATAAATTCAGGATTTTTATTCTTATTTCAACACAAATATGGAAATCGATGAAAACGAACAGTTAACTTCGGGTTCAAATTTATCAGACAATGGAAGCGATTCCGATCAAACGGATGAACATGAGAACCTTCAGGCTGAACTTTCAGAAACAATATCTTCGTTGCTTGAGCAGGTAGTATATTCAGGCACCATACACCACACGTGAAGTTACCAAAAAGCATTTCCAAGTTGTATAATTGGCTTCTTTCTTACTTAGCTTACCGACAATGTTTATCAATACTCGGTACACGTCCAATACATTCAAGCTCTCCGTCGGGCAGCACTTTTTGAGGAATTGAGAGGTGCTCGGGAAATGATGCACCGAATTTTTCCTTTATCAGAAGGTAATTCACAACTTTTGATAACTAATCTAAGAACAGGATCTAATTTATCATATTGACGCGATTAGAGATGTGGCTTGAATGGATTGAGGATGAATCGCGACTGGCGGTTACCAAAGAGGAAAAACAGAGCGTGATTAATCTTTATTCGGAGGCGGTCAAAGATTATTTATGTATGCTTAATCTTTTCATTATTTGAATGCACATCGACCATGGCCAAGATCTCTTAACCCTTCATGCCCATGCTTTGTCATAACCATAATAGCAATTAATATATGGTCCTTTTATACAAATTATGTACTGAATGAGTACAATGATTCGCATTGTCAGATGGAGGGTATGGACAACGATTCTGTATTTATTACATTAGAACATGTTCGTAAAGTGTTCAAGGAAGCATGCGAGGAAACTGGATATTTTGTTCCAGAGGTACGCACCTATGGATTCGATCAAATACCTATAATAAAGACTCAAACCATTATCTTTTAGAGTCATAAAATTTGGGATCCCTACAGAGATTTTGAGGAAAAAATTCTGGAGGTAGCGTATCTAAAAAATTACATTCGTTTTCAATTCATAATATTATAAGCTATAATAAGTGTACAATCATTCCAATAGTTATCACCAAGGTATATTGTTTATGGTTTTATGACGTCGAATAAATTTTCTGAGTTAGACAAAATGTATTCTTAGCGACGAACAGAAGAATAGAGTTAAGGAAATGTATTTGGATCGTCTCAAAATACCTCATTCAAGTATGTTGAAGTCGTTTTACCTTTTTTTAATCCATTCATGGACTAAATAGGCCTTCACATATGCAATTATTGTTATGTAGCCTTTGAAAAGACATTCGCAGATTATTCATCGTTCATCACCAAATATGATAACAGTAATTATGAAAGATGCATGATCGAGGCTAATGCTTTTTTTAGCGAAACAAAAATCAAATATTATGAAATGGACAGATATGAACAAGAATTAGTAAGTGCTTGCTTTTCCATTGAATAACATAATTATTCCGGCTTCTCAATCATTTTTATTATCCTGCATAACAGAACACATCCAGTTTCGCTTTAGAGAAATTCATCAAGTATATCGATAATGAAATAAAACAGCCTAACCCACTTTTACCAGCGATCCGTACCTTATATGAAAGGGCAATCACGCTCTATTATTTGGACCCATCTCTTTGGGAAAGATATATTTTTTTTCTTATTGAGAAAAAGATTTCTTATGATGACCTTCTTAAAATTTGTGAACGCAGTGTGCGTAATTGTCCATGGTCTGGTGATTTGTGGAGTCATTATATGCGTACAATGGAGAGAGGGACCGTTCCAAATTCATACGATGAGATAAAAAACATATATCAAAGGGCTCTGTCGACCGGGATGCTTAATAATAATGTAGACGATTTGGTCAAAGTGATTATAGCAAACTGTGATCTCGAGAGGAGAACGATAAGTAACGAAGGACCTACCAATTTAACCAATTCGGATGCTCTCAAAAGTATTATTGCAGAAGGGCTTCAGACAGTCAAGAAAGGTAAAGCGTTTATGATTGTTCGCTGTAATATTGAAAAAAAAAATTATTTTTCGAGTGTTAATTTTAATTCATTTTAGCTTTTAAAAACGGGGATCCTCTATGTCGTTTAGAAAAATACTTGATAGAAATTGAGGTAGATCACCCAAACGATATACAATCTATGACAGTGATAAATTGGCATTAAAATTATTCCTACTTTCCACCATTTTACAGACAATAACTGGAAACGTGAATAAAGCGAGGGAGGTTTGGGAACGGGTCATTAAACGGCACCACAAAGAATCAGAGGTGTGGCTTCGTTACGCTGATTGGGAAAGGTTTGTGTTATTTGGATCGGTACAAATGTTTCGTCGCCGTTTAAAAAGAACGCTTTTTTTGTGCATCATTGATGCCACTTAGATCCCTGGGAAATATAGATGAAGCTCGCAAAAAGTACAGGAAGGCATCCCAGCAGGATACGGATTGGCCAGAACAAATATTTAACGCATGGGAACAATTTGAACATCATTATGGGACATTAGAAGGTTTGGAACTTGCATACATTTTCATAGGAAAGCAAATGGAGTATGTGAAAAAGAAACGTGCCAAGGTTGATGAAAGTTCTATTATCATCTTTTTTCTTTCGACGACCGTATTCACTGTTTCTTGTGTATATTAAGGCTCTGGAAGAGGCTCAAAAGGTTCAGTATGAACAATTTCAGGCAGAGCAGACTGCTTCTGTTGCCGAAGACCCCAATCTCGCGAGCGAACAAAACCTTTTGGCAACGGATTCACGAAGTGATGTCAAAAAAAGAAAATACGAGGAAGACGATGAGCAGATAGAGGGATCGCCCTTTGAGAAAAGAAATAAATGTATGTCATAACATTCAATGAGTTTCATTTCACTCGCTATACTTCGAAAATACCAAAGTCATAAACACTACCCCTTCTATAACTTTAGCGACTCACGCTGACCGAAACAAACGGTTGATTTTATTATTCTATTTATTTTATTAAGAAAACGTAATTTTTATGCTATATTTAAATTTAATTTGAATACTCGAATTTTATTTCAGCGATCGGGAATTTTCTACAATCGTCGTGAGGAATTTGCCTTTGGATACTACAAAAGGCCAATTGAAAGCACTGTTCCATGAAGTATGCTAACGCTTATTACGTGTTTAATTTTTTCTAATGTTTGTTGGTGCGTACGTGTGCCCTTATGACAATTATATTTATATGTAGTGCGGGAAGATTGTAGAAATCCGTCTAATAGAAGACCCCGAGAAAACTCACAAATATGCATACATTGAATTTGCTCAAAGGGTAACTGTGGTAAACTGAAATCATAATTCACTACTATCGTGATATTGAGTTTTTTCTTCTACATGGTAGGAAGACGTTCCCGTCGCATTGACTAAAGACAAAAAGAAGGTCGGCGAAAATGAAATTGACGTTTATAGAGTATTTCAACATGTCTTGTACGTCACCAATTTCACCGAGTCGACAAATTTGAACGAACTATTTAAGAAGGTGAATTGAAAACTTTGATGACCATTTAGCGATCAACTGGTTAGCTTGACTTTTTTCCTAATCAAACGTTTATCTAGTACGGAGAAATAATTGAGGTTCGAGTTCCGAGCAAAACTTGGCGTGCAGGAAGATTTTGTTATATCGAGTATAAGAATAGGGTATGTATTTCTAGACCATGTAAATTACGTCTTCATTATCACCGTGTCTTTTACTTTACAATACCATTGAAACTTATAGGAATCGGCACAAGCTGCCGTATCAGAAATGAATGGCTACGAAATTGAACCAGGAAGGAAGTTGAATGTTATGATTTCAAATCCCTCGTTGAAGAAAACACGTTCGCCACCAATGTGAGAATAGGATCATCAATTAATGACAATAATCACGTTATCCTGAAGCCTAATTAATTTGATTTTGATGTTTTGTAGGCAAAAAGAAGTTTTTGTTCGCAACCTTCCGAGTCGTGTTGAAGTCAGCGAATTGGAGGCATTCTTTAACGCGGTAAAGTATTCTAAAGTTTGTTAAAATAAAGTAAAACTTGATAATTTCGCTGATCGTTTTTGTAAAACCTTATATAGTGCGGTAAGGTTGTTAAGGTTAGGATTCCCAAGACGAAGGATAATAGATGTAAGGGAATAGCATTTGTGGAATTTGACACGGAGGTGCGTCGTAAATTTTATTACAAAGAATATTCAACTAGATTGTTATTGACACCCGATTCATCCAGGAACATGCGAAAGCCGCGATTGCGCTGAACTCAACAGAATTTAAAGGATGCATATTGAATGTTTCGTTGAGCGACGTAAGTCGCAACGACGGGCAAAAGCGTCAACCTGAATCTGAGTCTAGTGTCAATGCAACAAAAAAGAACACCGAACGGATCAATTCTGTGATAATTAGTCAATTACCACCAAATGCCACGAAGAAAATGATACATGGAATGATATTGACAAAATTTCAGGTAACTCGCGTCACTGAATAAACTGATTAAACATAATTTCGCTATTCTCTTTGTTTTCTTCACAATTTTTTTGTGCTTTCATTACTAGGAGGATGCAATCCAAGATATTACTTTGATGTCTCTAGAAAATCGCGCCATTGTAAAATTTGTGCGCGTCGAGGTAATCATTACAGAAAAATTTACTAAATTTAAATTGTTTCAACTTCTATCGATTCAAGCTAAACATCCACGACTGTTTCCACTTAGGATGCCGGAAAAGCGATCTTGTTATTTAACAAATACAATTTAAATGACAGAACCATCAATGTTACTGCCGAAGAGGAAATGACTCGTGTTGTACAAGAGTAAGTTCATTTCGTCATTATCATATTATGGTTTTACTATTCTGAACTTTCCAATGTTTAGGGGCGCCGACCCGTTAAGCATGGTACCTAGGAAGATACATAAACCTTCGACAAATAAGAAAGTCAAACTTGAACAGAAAAAGAGGGTCAAACTTGAACAGAAACCTCAGGCTTCCAACAAAAATTTTGATGACCATAAGAATACAGGTGAAGGCAAAAAATCTAATGCATATTTTAGAACCATGTTTTTAAAAGGCAAAGGAAATGCCGAATGATAGAATTACATTAGTATGATTACTTTGTAATAATTTTATTTGTAAAATCAAACTTTGTACGTAAATTTTTTTGTGGAATAAAGGTGATCTTTTAATTGAGCAGCATCATGTAATAAGCAGTGTTTCAAAATAATTTGAAAAAAGTAATTAATTTTTTTATAACTGATATACTGTATAACTCATTTATTATATGGATATCATGAGTCATGATATTTAAAAAATATATTATTTAATTTACATCCTAGGTTTTAAATAAAGCAATACTAAAAAATCTATTGTATAACTTGTTACTTTATATTGGTTTTCAGTATTTTCAATAGATTTGATAGAAAGGTTTTAGATTATCTAACAAGAAATTTTACAATCTCTTATATTTTGAGTTTTTAATACAAACTTTTTAAAATTTATTTATTTATGTCAAAAGTATTATAAATTTATTTAAAAAAATTTAATATTTTCAAATATACAATAGAATTTATATGTTGTCTAATCTCTAAATTTTATATTTGATGTTAAAGTCTTGAAACTTTTGTATAAGATATCTTTGAATAAGTAATAGTTTCTGTAAAATTTTTAAAATTTTTTAATTATTACAATAAAAATTAACATATGGATCAAAATTGAAAAAGAGTTTTTTTATAAATTTTTTTTAAAGCTAAAAAGTTAAACTTTGAGATTTTTTTTTCAACAATTGTTTTATAAAAATATGTCAAATTTTTATCACTAATATAAAAAGATCCAAACTTTATCATATAATTTTTTAAAAAATTTTGTTTTTATTAATTCTTAAATTATTTTAATTTTTATTTATTTATTTTTTTAATAGTAGAATAGCATTATATGCAGGTTTTTATTGTATATATATTTACAACTTATATTATATCAAGTATTCTTTATAATACTATAACTATAGTTAAATATTAGCCTAACTACTTTTATGCCTGGTGATATGCTATTTACTCTTGAGGTATGTCATATTGTTTCAGAGGACCTATTTAAAAGGTAAAAATCTTACTGTTAGTTTTAAACCATCCAATCTACTAGTCCAATTTTATGCAAGAACAAAAAACTACCAACTATTTCTATAAGTTTACCTATTATATTTATATAACTAATTTGATAGAAAGGCCTTTATATAATATATGCATATATATATATATAATAAGCTATTAGGAAGCCATAATACACAAGACATTAGTATCAATTCAGTGCTTGCTTCAAGGTTCTCTTATTTAGTAGCTAGTAGGAGATAAGAGACAGTTGATTGAAATTAATTAGAATGAAGTATAGTCCAATCTGTATATTCAAATATATAGAAAGTTTTGATTAGAAAATTAAATAAGTACTTTAATTTCACTTGATTCAATTATCATGCAACAGCTTCTGGTAATCATCATGGTACCAACTGAATGATTATTATACCATGATATTTTTTTTGAAGGTCACAATCTCAATGCCTATTGGATTAGCATATGAATCGACTTCATATGAGAAATAGCATATAACAAGTTATAGTATCAGATATTATATTAATATTATTTAATTGCCTTCATCTGAATTTGAACTGGTATCTTGTAATTTGACCTATGAAGCACTAATCACTGTGCTATAGATCCACAAGTCTTTATTTTAACTTTTATTAAATTTTTGACTTAAAAAAAATCTATAAAAAATTTTTCTTTCAATTTAGACCCATATATTAATTTTTATTTTAAAAATTTTACAGAAGCTATTATTTATTTAAAAATTTTGATTTTAACGACTGGCGTACACCATGTTTTATTAAAAAGAATTTACAGTACATGTATATTCCCTTTATGGGAACTGACTACTACCTATCTACATCTGATGAAACTACCTAGGGAAAGCTTTTATGACTTACCCACCGGTTGGCTTATTGCCTTCCATTCTTCCTATATTATCAATACCGGGGCTAAGGATCCAAACGATTCTATTTAGAATCGAATTTAAACGATTCAATTCGATTCAATTCGATTCGATTCTTTTATTTAAAAAATTGAATAAAATTTTAATTCGATTCGATTCGATTCGATTCTATTCAATTT
>CAJVPV010004211.1:0-10252 GCA_910591835.1 Acaulospora morrowiae | reverse complement strand
TTATTAAAACGTGAGTGTGCAAAAACAAAGAAGCGTTCTGAAAACGAAACTCCAAAATCGCGGAATTCGAACTCCCCCCTTCCAAACTACATAAACTACCTATTTATATGCCTTCCTGACACGTGTTTACCTAGTACCCACTATTACCAATTATTACATCATTCTACCATCCATGTTGCTGTTATTATGCGACGCGTCACAATATCACGTTCCTATCCCTATTGTTTCCACAACACTAGATACAAAGCCACCTCACATACTATCCTTGCATGTGCTCCCTCCTATGTAAAACATGTACATTATCAAATAAATATAATATACACTGTATTAAATTTAAAACTTACATTTTTATCACTAGGAGGCCCAAAATACGAAAGAGTAGGTTTTGGAACATAATCCTCACTTGGATACACAGCAATGTCTGGTGCAATCATTTTTCCATTTCCAGATGGACAATAGTAAATTATAAAATAAACGCGAAATATTAAAAAATAATTACGAGCAAAATATCAAACTGGAGGAAATTTACTTACATGGTTGACCCATAACACATATTGGAGGATCAAAGATAGCATCACCATTAGGAATTCTGAAATATTTTTGTAGCAGCGAAACAACAGATTCATGCTCTTTCTCAGCCATATAAATAATGAATACATCGCCGTTATCTCTTAATTGGAACTTGTATCCGAATGACTCACAGCGGTTAAGGAAAGCATTGTAGTGTTCAACTGAAACGTTTGAACCAATTTGAAGAGGCAACCGGCAATAAACTCAAGTTAACATTTAGCAAATGTTAAAATAACGTGCGTGATGTTTACACACCCATTTCATCAAATGGTTCGTCCGGTAATTGGGGAACCTTTAAACGTGCTATAGATTGGAAAGGCATTCAGAATTAAACTCGATTGGCGTAAAATTTACAACATGTAATCACATCTCGGAACATGATTATCGATTAAAAATTCGAACGAAAACCTGTAAACGAATCCGATAAGACCAAAAATTAAAACAATCAGAACAAGACTCCGGTGATAGGTAAAACCTAAGTGATATAATAGAGGCTTTGGATTATTTATAAATTAGAAAGGTGAGTAGGTAGACGAAATGTAAATACTACAGTATAAGTCCATCAAAAAATATGAAAAATCTTGGACCATAAAATCACAGGCCTATTATGATGATTCGAGGTATGAAAAGATAATCGGGATGCTGGCGAAGGCGACCACCAGATATGTGAACCAAAGAACAAAATATTGGGAATCAGGCATTTTAATAAAAAACTTACAAAAGTAATGTGGCAAGTTAGAATAAGAAGAGAAAAGTTGTTTTTGTAGAAAACTTGTGGTTTATATAAAATCCATCGTTATGTGAATCTAATATATTAATTGGATGAAATGACAAAGTTGTCAGAAAAGCGGGACTAGAATCTCGCGCAAAATTCATATATATAATGATACTTTAATATCTTATCCATTATATTATAAAAAATACACAATTCCGAAATCCCTTAAATTAACACAATCTTTTATTTAAACAGGTGTGAGCTCGAGCTCACAGGCGTAGTAATGTTACTATGCAAAATGCGGTACAGACATACTTATATACAGTGTGTATCAAAAATAATTGAACAGCTCATCACTTTACAAGATTTGATTTAGTTTCTCCAGTTTTGGTTAGACCAGGAAGGCGCACTAATAAAAACCATCTGTTTGATAAGTGGTCAAATGCCGCCATTGTTTTCTTGCTTATTTTAATTGTTCGTTTTTAAAACATTAACCTGCAAAATAACATCTTCCAAGCTTCAACTACAGCGTGAAACTATTTTATATTATTGAAATGAGGGGGTATGTGAGGTAGCTAATCTACAGCACCAGACAAATATATCATGCATCACTATTTATAACATCATTAAAAAAATTAAAAAAACAGGAGAATAGAGCATATAGGTAAAAATAGACAGCTGCGAAGCATTATAGGACAATTTTCAAAAATAATAGGTCAATACATTTGATGTGATAACTCACTTTCATTGAGGACTTTGGTGATCAAACTAGAAAGGGACAGGTTAAATGTTTCTATAATGACTATTCAAAGGTATTTAATTAGGCTTGGATATCAAAAAAAGCTTCCTTTAGTGACACCAATGCTTAGTGAAAAACAAAAAAAAAATTAGGTGGAGTGGGCACATAAACATATTGATGACAACTGGGAAAAAACTATTTTTACTGATAAAACGGCATTCTGTTTATTCTGTAATATAATAAAACGATGGTACAAAGGTGTACAACCTACACATATTATATCAAAGGATCGAAAAAACTTTTTGCTTAGTATGGTTTCTGCATGGAGAGAAAAACATCATTATTTTGCTTTGATAATATAATGAATGGTAAATTCTACATAGATATTCTTCGTATACACTTACCCAAAATCAAGAGAATGCTTGGAAACAACTGGCGTTTCCAACAGGATAACAACCCCAAGCATACTTGCAAAATTGCTCAAGCTTTCATTGCTGAGCATATTCCTGATATTATTGACTGGCCCTCAAATAGTCTGGACTTGAACTCTATCGAAAATTTGTGAGCCGTTGTGAAAGGTAACATGAAAAAATGTATGCCGCAAAATTTAAGCCAATTATCACAATTTATGGAGAATAAGTGTGAAAAGATTTCAAGATCTTGCCTAATCAGATTGGTGACATCAATGAGGACCCGT
This sequence comes from Acaulospora morrowiae, assembly GCA_910591835.1. Lineage (NCBI taxonomy): Eukaryota > Fungi > Glomeromycota > Glomeromycetes > Diversisporales > Acaulosporaceae > Acaulospora > Acaulospora morrowiae. The sequence continues at coordinate 7,531 of CAJVPV010004211.1, read as the reverse complement.
TATGAAATGGTTATTACCAATAACGGTGAAAGAATATCATACTAAATTTTTTTTTTTAAACATGTGTCACTTGGCTTCAAAACGACATATTATTTGTCTATTTTGGTTCACAGGTTAATGTGCAATAATAAATTTTTCATGTTCAATTATTTTTGATATATACTGTATATAATCTAGTAGATATAAGAGCAATAAATAATTTAGTTTATATAATTCCAAGATTTGGTAAAAGTAATGAATATTTATTAAATAATTATTATTACTTCGAAGAATTTTAAATTTTTTTGAAATAAAAATTTCTGAAGTTTTTTTATTTTTAAAAATTCTATATTAAAAATTTTTAAAAACCTTTGAAAATTTTTTTTGGGTGGAGATCTTCACCAAAAAAATTTCCTGATGAAAGAACAATTGAATAGAGAATTTCTGGAATTCAAACAAACAATCACAAAAATTAAAAATAAATATTTAAAAGAGATCCCAGAGACTGAATCATACACTTTCTACCTGGCCTGCCAAACATCACAAAAGCTAATAAAGTCTTGAAAGAAAACAACATCGACTTGTCTCTTCTACTTATTGATGATCCACACCTAAATAACAATATTAAAACTTTTGGTAATCACTTCTACTTCAAAAAACTTCCATCCAAATATACAGTATAATTGAACCTGAGTTACTTGAACTAGCACTGGCTCTCCTTTCCAACTTGATTTAATGACAAATACAATCCAGACCAACTCTCAACATTCCTTAAACAATACATACACTTCTCTTAAAAATCTCATAAATATTATCACTCTTAACATCAGAGACCTTACATAAAGAGAAAAACTCAATAAACTCATCAAAGCAATCAAAAGCAAAAGAAGTATTCTATGCGTCACAGAAATGAAAGCTTCAATACTCAATCTCCTACCAAAAATATCAAACAGCAATACAATTATCTCAAGTTACCCAAGTATCTCAACAACCAATGATGCTTGCATCATCATAACCAGAGCAATAGCCACACATATATTCAAAACTTTCTTAACAAATGAGTACTGGTGCACAGCACACCTCAAGTTCAAGTCCAAAGTTGACATCATAATAATATCCTGCTACCTACCACATGAGAGAATATCAAGGAAGACAGCAGTATCATCACTGAGAAGCTTTATTCAACAGCACCACAAAAAACACATTATAATCGCAAAGGATTTCAACTCCTATCCTAAATCAGCCCTCTCAATAAATATACATTTCACTTATTTCAAAAGAAATATATACAATGTTAGCATCAAATTTGTAGTAGGGGGCATAACATGACATGTGGGGCCTGGCGCGGTGCCACATGGGGCATCAATCATGCATCAATTATGCATGATTGATGGGCGCAAAGCTTGTCAAAGTTTAGTACTTTTGCATAACGCGACGATAGATTTAGAGACGTGTCACAGTCATATAAATAGCAGTAATATTCAGATGTAAAAAGGAGAGACAGAAGCAATTAATAAAATACTACTTTTGCGAAATCCAACTGCTTGTACCAGTGCAACGATAATTAATAAACTTACCTTATTTGTCTTTTAGTCATCCTAGAGAGGATCTGCCGCCCTATAGTTTGACAGGGGAGATCAGAAGAGGAGACTAATTAAACCAAGGGAAAGATTAAGATAATTATCACTACACGTATCTTTGGTATCACCAGTGACACAGACCCACTCACTCAACATAGCACAAGTCTTGGTCCAGATTGGCGACAGACTCGCTGTTAAAGATAACAAGTATCTTATCAATTTTGTAGATGTTGCAAGGGCCACGAACAAAAAATACTCCTATACACATGTAACATTTACCAGTGCTTCAAAAATTGATCAAATCTGAATCACCAGAAATCTTGCTAGCAAAATTCTTTGCTACAAAGTTTAAGAACAACAGGTTATACCAACAGATTATAAACAAATAGATATAGTACTAGATTGGTTTGAATACAAGCCAAGCAGAATATTCTTCTTAACAAAGACCTATTAGTTTCAAAAAGTGAGCAAAGAACAGACACAAGCATTGCAAGAAGAAATAGAACTACACTGTACTGCTATAACCAACCTATCCTGGGAGTTACTAAACACAATTATCAAAAATGTCATAAATAACAACATATCAAGAAGAAACCAAACTATTGCAATGAAAAAGCTGAATTCTTTAAAACACTATGAGAATGTAATCAAATCTCTCAAAAAAGCTATCAATCTAATAATGGCAAACAAAAAACTTAACAAACTTTATCTGGTTGCAGCCAGTGCATATAAAGTCTTATTTAACAAACTACCATTACCCATCTTCCTTAGAAAAACCTTCAAAATCCTTTTAAAAGAAAAGGTCACCAAGGCCAACAAAATCATTCTTAATGAATTTCAAAAGAACATTTAAGAAAACTATATCAGATTTTGGTCCAAGCCTAAAAATGCACTCAAGAAGGCTTCTGGAAACCTCAAGCCAGCACTGGATCTCTCAATTCTGTTTGATAAAGGCCAACTCCAAGATGACCCAGACAAACTTGTAGAAATCATTACCAATCACTTTAAAAATACTCTAGCAGCAAGTCAATTCATTCTAAATAACAAATGACAACAACCTGCCTAAAAAAAACCTCTCAGATAAAGCATTTGAAAGCATTCACAAAGAAATTACAGTGGAAGAAATCAATCAAGCACTTATAGATCTTTCCAACCAGAAAGCTCCAGGATTAACATATATTCCATACAAAGCTTGAACCAATATTGGAGTTATTGCAAAACAAAAACTCAAAAATCTTTTCATTAAAGAATTATCAAATAATCAAATTCCAAAGTTTTGAAAACAGTCAGCAATTACTTTATTACCCAAAAAAATCATCTGGTCACATAAACTGGCTGATACATGTCCTATCTTCCTTCTAGAAACAAGCAGAAAGATATTTACAAAGATATTAAACAACAGGCTATTGATTATTATTTCAAAGCACAACATTCTATCAGGATATAACTTTACCAGATTGAAAAACCAAAGCACAATGGAACCAATCTCAAACCCACTCTCAGAAATTAAGACAACAAACAACCTTAATAAAGAAATCTGGATGGCATCATTTGATATTTGACTTAATAAATTTTTCCAACTTGGAACTAACAATGAAAGAATTAAAATTCCAGACCAAATCATTCAATTAATCCTCGATCTACTCAGAAAAAAGAAACTCAAAATTACTACATACTATAAACTTACAGATCCACTCGAAATCAACAAGAGAATCGATCAAGGAGAAACTCTTGCACCACTGTTATGAACCATCTTCTATGACCCAATGGTTTGTACAGTCATCAAAAATTCCACTAATAGATCAACCATCCTAGTATACATGAATAACATTGCAATTATCAGCAAAAACATGTGTACCCTATAAAGTATCACTAATACTTTTTGCTTCTTCCTGATCCTGAACTCAATCAAATGTAACAAAAGTAAAACAGAACTTATCACAAATTTGAAATCCAGAAATAACTGAAGGAAGCAAGCTTTCACAGTTGAAGATACACTAGTTCTATCCAAATCATACAATGAATCCATTAGATATCTCGGAATTTACTTATCTGAAAAATCCTCATCTACTGTAACAAAAAACTATCTTAAAGAGAAGGTTTCAAACTTTACCAAAGTGATTGCTAATTAAAAAGGATGGAATGATTTAATCACAAGACAGGCCTTTCACTGGATAATACCAGCACAAATTAAATATGTTATTTAAGTATCAATCCTCAATGATAATGACACAAAAGCTCTTTAAGCAAAATTTTATACAGTTATCAAAAGCAAACTTGGTATAGAAAAAACAATTTTGAATAAAGTTCTGCATTCACAGGCTGGCTTAGACATCATAAAACTTCAGAATAAGATTCATATAACAGCAGTCAAACTTTTAACCACAAAACTTGCCAATAGAAAAACTCACAACTCTTTCATTGAAGAAATTAGATCCTTGCAAGTATCACATGCCATTTGGATATGTCCCATCTGCAACCCATATTATTTTAAGGGCTGCTGGTTGACACTTACTGCACAAATAGCAAAAAAATATCAAATTAATATCTGCTCTTATCCATGCCCATTTAAGAACCCTGACTACAACCTTTCAATAGAATTAGCAACAAGAATCACCAAAGCAAATGCTCTCTTTTTATACTATATAAATATCAGAACTATCAAAGATGTACATATATACAACAGTTACAACAAATTGTTATGGAATGAACATCACATATATAAAGGACACATACAGATCAGACCAATATCAAAATTGTTCAAAAACATCCCATCAATAAATTATGAGATCTTAGGTAGGACACTTCCAAAATCCTGCTTCCAAGTTTTCTCAATGATGAAGTAGTTGATTTAATCAAAGTCAGGATAAATGTGATTCAACAGCAGATAGTTAAAGGACAACATCGTCAAATCTTATCCAATAAAAAAATTACACCATGCATGTACAATCTTCAACTATGTATCATAGAAAAGAGTATAATAGATATCAAATCAATATGGAAAACAACACATAACAACAATCCACTTCTCTTAAATAATGTTAGTGAACTTTCACTTCAACTTTCCTTAATACTATCTTGCCTATCAGCCATTGTCATAACAAACAACTCTCCCAACTGCTTATTACCCCTTATAACAATTACTATTTTCTTTGTCAAAGAAAAAATTATTATTCAGAAACCCAGTACAAATATATTTTATAACCTAAATGCTAATCCTTGATCATACTTTTGACCTATTCTACTAAAAAACATATAGAAAACTTCTACCAATTCTATAGTCTAATATCAATTCCAAATCAAACCAAACCTAAATCTACCTGAATATACTAATCACCAGGTCAAAATTCTATATAGTAGATACATCAGACTTATTAATATTGAAACCAAAAACAGAAACATAACATTAAAATAGATTATCAAAAAAGAACTTAAAAGCCAATCTCCACTTAATATTCAAAGTGGCACGGCAGTTTCACAAATATTTCCAGAAATACATAACACTTCACCACTAATTAACAACAACTATGTCATTAGCATTATATAGTGAATCAAGTTTGTCAACTTCTATATCAACTTCTTCAATATACTACTAAGTCAATTAGCAATTTATAAGCTCTCCTCAATGATGGCACTAGAACTGATCTGCAAAGTTAACAAAAAACTAAGAAAAAATGATCAATTGAAATATAAAAGTCTCACAACTTTCAAAATCAAACTGATAGCTAATCAACTCTCCACAAAAACCAAGCTTTACAGAAGGTATTCTGATATATATGATAGTAATCTCTGCTTACGGTGCAAAGCATTTCCAGAAGATCAATCACATATCTTCTCATGCATCTATGTTCTATCTATCATCAAAAAAAAGAAGGATAAACTTACTAATATGATAAACAAGAACACTTCTTAAACACCTGGCAACAATAAATCATGTTTATTGACTATTACAACAATAACAATACCCAATATAGTTAATCTTGTACTTGGCAATCTTCAATCTCCTTTAGACAAAATACTAAATAACAAGGCTGCAATTTCAAACAAAGTACTTAAAATCTTATACAAAGTCTAGAAGGAATGTTCAGCAACAGCCACTATATTACTAATATCAGAAATAAAATGGAAAAAAACCATAATCACGAAAATTGATCATAATATTAAAAACGATAGTTTCATATTTTATAAAATACTTAATATATTAGCATCAAATAATAATTTAACAGATAAAAATATATTTATATCTGCAATTGTATTATCATTTTGAATAGGTATTAGCCATTTAACACTGCTAGCATAGATTCACCTACTTGGTACATATCAAGTATTAACAGGAAAAGTTGCAATAGGCTATAATTAAATTACATTTTTTGTAAAGATCTTTAATATAATAGCTATAAACTTTCATTTAATAAAAGTTATGTATTTAACAGGCACAGGACATATCTTTTTACAGGAGTTCAAAATATCATTTATAGTAAGATTGATATGTTAATCATTTATTTTTTATATGAAAATTTCGTTTTCGTATGACTTTACTTCTATGGTAACCAGGTATTTATACAACCTTTTTGTTTTTAGTTTCTAAGTCAAAATCATAATTGAAATGTTTTTTTATTAAACTATACAAAATTTAACTTCTAATCAATCATAATTTAAAGAAGACCTTGAATTAAAACCAAAGTGCACAAACCCCTGTAATAAGATAGGTACGTAATGCAATATACTTCGCAAACCCGTCTGTTCACAAAAGTTTAGTTAATTGAGATATTTTAATAAACAATATTTTATCTCTAGTATCAACGTACTTTGACAAATACATCTATTTCTTCTACTTCAGTCATCAGTAAGCTAGTTTTATAAAAGGGATCTTGCTAATGAATCTGATTGTTGGCAATGTTGCTAATTAAAGATTACTAGTACCTTAGTAGAACTTTGGCAGAAGCAAAAATAAAATCTTTACTATTGCAAATTCCTACTGGCAGATTAAATTTTATTGATAACAATAATGAATTGAAAGTAAGGCTTTAATAATTATAGCATTTATAAGCATTAAAACGTAATCTAATAATTAAAATACTTTTTCTTCTAGGCACTCGAGAACAAGTTTTTGGGCTTTATTAAAATTAAATTTTACTAATTTAATTAGAAAAATACAATTAGATAATAATAATTTAATGACACCTAAACCTCTAGAAATATAAGCAAGCACTTCATTTAACAAATCAGGAACAAATTTTAATTAGTTAATAATTAAATGAAAGAAGACAGATTATTTTTTTTTTTGAAAATACTTAAATTAGAGTTCATATTTTACATCACGAATTTTTAGTAAAATCACCAGAGATTAATTAATGCATTTCTCAGAAAACATCATGATTGTTAGTAAAATCGACAGAGATTAATTAGTACATTTCTTGGAAAACATCACGATCTTTAATAAAATCATTAGAAATTAGTGTATTTCTTAGGCAACATCACGAATTTTTAGTAAAATAGTGCATTTCTCAGGCAACATCACAAATTTTATTAAGAGAACTAGTTGAGAACTTTCATAATTTCTAGAAATTAGATTATGTTTTAATATGAATCTAGGTAATATTTAAAATTCTTTATTGATATAATAGCGCAAGTAAGAAAAAATAATAAAAATTGTTTACTATAATATTAATAAAGTTATTTTATCATGTATAGTAATATATTTGAATAATACATTATTTTCTTAATATTTTCTAGATGTTCCTACCTAGCATATATTTTGGTTATTGTGATCCTCACCTAGCATATATTTCAGTTGTTACAATTCGTTAATAAAGTAATCTTAAGTCAGTATGAATTGAACTAATATATAGTGTCATATGCTAATCCAACCTCAAAGACTAGTATAGGATGAAAAACTGATAGCAGGAAGACACTTTATTTAGGACATAATCCTAATGTGGTGTGCTATAGTTTGTAGAGAACATACTTGA
>CAJVPV010004210.1:0-10253 GCA_910591835.1 Acaulospora morrowiae | reverse complement strand
AGTTGAATGATATTTCTTATACAGCTAGAAGATACAGGCTAACAAAGCACAACAACAATGTTAATATGGCAAAATATATAATCACGAATGGGAATAAAAATCAATATTTTCTACTCTTCTTCACAAAATTTACTTGTGATGTAGTATTCAATCTTTTGTTTGGTTTGGAGTTGAATATCTTGTGACTGAACTTTATTTGACCATAATAGATAGCAACAATGGCACTCTACTCAAAACAGGAAGCAAATGACCAATTTTAGTTGAAGATTTTTCAGACTAGATAAAGATTAACAAGAAGGTATAAGGAATATGAGCTGATCACAAATTAATATAGAAATCACAATAGCATACAAACAGATTTTTTCTTTAAAACAATAAGTAGTTTTTTCTTCTTTGTAGTTTTACAAATATGTCCTACAGGTTTTAAGGAGTTTTTTTGCAGATTATTATAAATATTCACATGTAAACATATATATGTATCCCATTTTTACTTTTTTAAAAATTTTTTTAGATCTAGTTAGAGCCAATAGAATATAACTAGTCTCCGGCTGACTATGTTCAGATGGTTTTCTAAATTTTTGTTTATTGGATAGTGGATAAGAACTTAGAGGTATATATCTTGGCAAGTTAGTTCTCTACCTATACTATTAGGGCTCTAGCATTAATAATATAGAAGGCATGGAGGGCAACAAGTCGACTGGTAGGTAGCTTGCTATCTTAGGTAGTTTAAGAAATAGATAGAGTCCGACTTTGTCATAAAATGTAAGAGCACTTAATATAATATTCAATAAACAAGGTATATGCCAGTTGTTAAAAAAATAAAAAAATAAAAAAAAAATAAAGATATATTAAAAACTTATTAAATCAAGTTTAGTTTTTTAAAAAAATTTTATATTAAAATAATATTAATATTAAACTTATTAATTTAATTGTTTATAGATAAATATTAATTATTTTGAAATATTATTTAATATAAATTAATACTAATAATTGTACTATAACAGATTATAATTAATTTTTTTTTTCAACCATTGCCAAAGCCTACTTTTATTGATTTTAATTAACAAATACATATAATTAATATTATAAAATAATTTTGTATCTTTATATTTCCTATATATATTATTGTTAATTACTTATAATAAAGCTATTTGAAAAATCTCAAGAATTTAATTCCATATGGCTTATTGCTTTCCAATTGAGAAGTTAGCATATTTAAACTTTGTTAGTATATTATCTTTATTGATAGATTAATATAAATTTTATTTGTGTTGTTATGTTATGTTTATAAGAAAGGATAAGAAATTATAAATAGAAATGATATTTATTTTGATAAATAAAATCTTTCTTTAAGAAACTAAATTTATTAGAAATTATTCTTTATTATCACCTGTAACTGAATATTACTATTTAATTTCTAACATTTTAATTAATAACAAAGAATGTTTAAGAAACTTATACTGCCTTTTAAAATATAACTATCTTTTATAATTGTATAATAACCAGCTGAAATCTTATACTGCCTTCTTGAAATAATTATTAACCATTATTTTTAATAGTGTTTCAAACCTTATGTGAGTCTATTTGATTCCAATTTTTGAGACCATACTAATACTACATATATACTGTATATGTTTTTTTAAAGAATAATATTTAACAGTTAGAAAAGTTTTATATACAGTCAAACCTCTTTATACTGATATTTTTTATACCGATACTTATTAAAATCTCACTATACCGATATTTTCTCAAAACCATTCTTAATTAAAGTCATTTTTTTATACCGATATATTTTCTTTATACCGATATTCTAAAAAAAAAAAACCACCTTTAATTAAATTGATTTTATATACTGATATTTATAATAAAATTTTATATACCAATCATATCGGTATAAAAAGGTTTGACTGTAATATTAATATATCTTAGACTTATTCTGTTGCAGAATTTTGTCTTTAACAAAATAATAATAAATAATAAAATTCTTATATCCAATACTTGTTAAAAAAAAATAATAATAAATAGTTATAAATAATAAATTAATTACTAAACTTTTTGCCAGGAAGTATATACAAGTCAAGAAATTTGCTTCCCTTTTGTGGTTAAGGAATTTTTGCACGATTTTATCACGTGGCTTATTATTTTATTATTAATGTGAATAAGATACAATCTACACTTAAATCATGTTCTTCCGAAGAAACGTTTTTCTTAAACGTGTTTTTTCAAGATCTGCATTTCGGCAGGATACTATATTCTTGGTAGGTCTCCGGGAATATTCAAATGGGAATGCTTTTTGACATTTCTAAATTATTATTTCTTGTCAATATTTTTTTAATGCAGAATACTCGTTCAAACGGAAAATTCGATTATTCAATAAAATTTTCGCCTAAAACCACTTCCGCAAGATTGACTCAATTCTCAAAGAAATTAGAGACAGGGCCGGGGTTAGATGAATTTATCATTTCAGGTTCGCAACTGAATCCGTTTGGCTCGAATGAAGGAGAATTAGACCGTGAGGTGAATGCTATTTCCGTGCAACAGACAGTTGGAGAAAAATTTAGGAAACCGTGAGCATAATTTGTAATTTTATTTTATTTTTATTTATAGATAATTGTATGCATTAGAACATAATGCATGTTATTCTGCGAATTAAATTATCAAAGTGTTATTGACTAGCATTCTGTCAATTATTTTAGGCATCAACGATTACCTGAATGGCTTAAAACTAATATTCCCGTCGGAGAAAATTATACGAGGATAAAAAATGATTTGCGTGGTTTGAATTTACACACAGTGAGTCTTAACCTAATGTTATTTTATTAGATTAAATCGCATTACTTTATCCTCTTAAATTCATAGGTGTGTGAGGAGGCGCGTTGTCCAAATATAGGTGATTGCTGGGGCGGTGGTGAACATAAAACTGCCACAGCAACCATAATGCTTATGGGTGATGAATGTACGAGGGGATGCAGATTTTGTTCGGTAAAGACAAGTAAAAATCCCAAACCTTTGGATGTCAATGAACCAGAGAACGTGGCTGAAGCGATTTCAAAGTGGGGTCTGGATTACGTCGTATTAACTTCGGTTGATCGGGATGGTATTTTAAATTGTTCATTATCGTTGAAATTTTTTTTTTTGGTTAGGAAATAATTTATTTGAAAATTTTTAGATCTTCCGGATGGTGGATCCGAACATTTTGCAAAAACCATCAGATTATTAAAGAAAAAGTAAATATGAATTTATTACATTGTCTAATAACATCGTTACGATTTTAATGTAATATGGATTTTTCAAAGGGCACCACATATATTAGTAGAATGCTTAACAGGAGATTTTCAGGGTGAATTAGAAAGCGTGGATAGAGTGGTACACTCGGGGTTAGATGTATATGCACATAATGTTGAGACAGTAGAGGCGTTAACACGATATGTGAGAGATCATAGGGCAACATTTAGGCAAAGCCTGAAAGTATTAGAGCACGCTAAGAAATGCAAGCCGAGTTTAATTACAAAGACTAGTATAATGCTTGGTGTTGGTGAAACCGATGAAGAAGTGATGGATACTTTGAGAGGTATTGTATTTTTACTTATTTTTCTTCGAATTTTCACTGATTCCATAATAATTGTTTAAACACAAATTATATCGACAGAATTACGCAAGATAGAAGTAGATTGCGTGACACTTGGTCAGTACATGCGTCCCACCAAGCGACATATGAAAGTGCACGAATACGTAACGCCTGAAAAATTCGAGTATTGGAAGAAAGTAGGCGATGATCTTGGATTTTTGTACACAGCTTCTGGACCATTGGTTAGGAGTAGTTATAAAGCGGGTGAATTTTTTATTGGAAACATATTGAGGAAGAGACAAGAATAACACGCCGACACTTTCAGAATAATGAGTATTGATAAGATGTTACCATGATTGTAGAATCATGGCGTGACAATATCTTGTTAAAGCTAGTTGCGGGTGAAGGAATATTTATATTCCAGCTTTAAGTAAAAATTCTGTCACGCCGAAAATTAGATATACAGTATACATCGAAAAAATAATTGGACATCTATTTATGTTACGATTTAATATAAAAAATTTAAATATATAATTTTATAATGTAATAATAATATTGCCTTAAAAAAAAATAGTAAAATACAATTGATAAAATTATATATATATAAATTATGGATACAATAATAGAATATTATAAAGTGGTTACATTAAAAATTATTTAATTTTTAAATCATTATTTTTTTATTGCAAAATTGAAATTTTATTATAAAAATTTCAAGAATATGTATATGGGTTTTCATATTAATTAACCATTTATTAAATTTAAAATTGAAAGTTTAGATTGTTGAGAAATCGCAGTATAGAAGTATTTGGTCAAGTCAACATCCCATAGCCAAGGTCAATCAGAATTCGTATATTAAATTGACAAGAAAAGCAAACCAATTTTTTCTTCTTTTTTTTTTTTTGGATCTATTATGTATTACTAAGATAGCCGATTTAAAGGAATTCACATTTTTGAGAATGAAAAATAATCTAATTGTATAGTACAACGAAATATCCTGATAGTATCAAGTTTTGGATAAAAGATAAAATGCGAGCAAGAAGAATACACAAGTTACTAATTAAATATTTCAAGATATTTACCAATAAATATCTAGCGATGACTAAATTGTCCAACACCTTAGACAGGCTGAATGATGGAACTCAAGCGTTATCAGTCGTTCATACTGACCTCTGTTTGAATTTGCTTGTGAATGTAACACAAGTAGTCGACATACGACATTGCACCATTGTTCTCATCTTCAACCAATAAACTGTTAAATTCCAACTCTGAAGGATCCATGCCCCTTCGTACAATGGTCAGGCGTAAATATTTCGATCTTTGTGATTGCAAGTATGTTATTATAGATCGGATTCGTATGGACGTTGGATTATCTAGCGCTGGAAGATAGAACTGATAGAACAATCTCACGTTAAAACAATATAAAGAATTTGAGAACTGAATGAAGACAAGCATTATCTTACGAGTTTCGGATTAATATGTTCAATCGAGTCAACATCGAATACGCTGCGAATGAAATCAGGAGAAATTTGGTGACCCAGCCAAAACATTAGTATCTGACCGTTTTCTGAAAATCAAAAAAAAAAATATTTAGTAAAAAACTTTACAAACTAAAACTCAAACCCGTTAAGATTCACTTACCCAAGAGATATGCCCCTTCATTACTAAGCCTAGCTAATGACGTGCGTAGCAACTGTGGTAGCTTAACTCTACCGAGTTGATCAGGAAGCCCATCCTTAGTGCAGAATAAGTTTAATTGTAAAAAAGATGCAGCCCAATTTCGAAAAGATCGCTAGAGAATTTTTAATTACCTTATCAGAAAGTTGGTGCACGGGGAAAAGTCGCGGATAAAGGAAGACAATACTTTCTGAAACTCCAATACTTTTTATTAAACGCATGCAGTGAACCCGAACGTCGCTGATCAGATTTCCCCCTAAAATTTTCGAAGGCCTTTATTACAAGGATCTTGGAAACAAACAAACAAACAAATGAATGAACGAATGAACCCTCTAAAAATAAGTTTCTTACCACCACAAAGAGCTTTAGATTTTAACATCGTCAAAGTATATAAGGGGAACAATTTGAAAGCTTCGGGAAGAATTAGCTGACCAGAAGAACTGGAGGATGCGCAATGTCTTCTATATGCCATCAATATTTTAACGCATTTGTCCGTCAAATTGTCTCGAATATCTCGTAGCGATTTTGTTATTGCGTTTGAAACAGCTTTTGTTATAAAAATTTATCAGACAAGCTCGACCATACTTTATTCCTAACGGAGGACATCACAAATAATCAAATACCTTGCTTAGCCAAGAAATTAACAGTGGTATCCATCTCCGCATGTCTAAAAACATTTCCCAGAAGTTGTGTGACTGTAACGCTTAAATTATGAGTCCGCACTCGACGCTGGCCACTTGATGTTGTGTATAAAAGTGCACACTGGATATAAGCGTCCGTTTTTTCGTCAAGTTTACCATCATACTTGAGCAAGGCGCCAATTGCCTTGTCACTATCAATGCCCGCAAGTTCTACGTCAGTCGCGTTACGCATATTAAAGTTGCCGAAATGATCCACAACTCTCAAACCTAGAGATTTCAAAGTTAATATTAATTAATTAATAACCGTCGGTAATTATCTTATGATCTCAATGAAATTATAACAGACCATTAGAACATCGAATTCTCATGAGCGCATTATATCCAAACTCTCTGGTAAGATTTTGTTTTAATTCATAAGAGAATCTTTCTCCATCCCTCTGAATATCAAAATTAGGATAATAGTATGTTTCACCGCCGGTTAGGCACGACAATAACCCTATATGTTTTAAGAAAGGAAATTACTCCAACTTCAAATTTTATAAACGAATACAACGTAAAACCCGATGGAGGTTTACCTACCAATCGTTGCAACGTCAATGTATGAATTAGGGAACAAAAACATGTCAACACTGATGCCAGAGTCAACGCACTCGGTTGCCAGCGTCTTGTAATAATTATCTTGAGGACCAAATAGAGTCCTTTCTTTATCAGAGTTGTATATTTTGGAATCTTCACGGTGTTTAATAGAACCGGGGCCGTACGTTGGCAAGGTTGTTTGAAATATGATTAGTTTTCCTCCAGTTTCACTCTACCATAGTCAACCCATAAATTAATCGTTTATTGGACAAAACAGAATATTTTATACTTAAAGGAGAATATCATATAAAATGAAGTACTTAAGGCTCCGCTGAACGTACCAAAGCCATATGTGACGCTTTAACAACAGCACCAACTACGGGTTCCGTAACCTTATTATCGACGAACATTGTTGGCAAAGATTCCAAGAGATCTTCAATAACGGTTCTTTGTTTCAAAATGAAATAGTGTCAAATCGTAAATATATATAGCAATTGTTAACCAAAGTCAAGAAAAATTCTTACCGTGAGTTATTTGGATCTACCAGAAGTCCAGAGTTCAGTGGCACAAAGATATCATTAACGTCGGAAACGACCAACATTTGAGCTTGCTCGAGTTGTGGCTATGAATATTTGTATGAGCCCTATTCGTCGAATTAATGAAAAAACGGACAGCTAATTCTCAAAAATAAGATACCTGTAAATTGTAAAAATGTACGTCCTTGTCAAAAGTAATGATGCCAATTCTGCCTCCTAATGGAATGCTGCCGGGAGAATTATACAGGATCTCGCGAATCGTATTCACACATTTCACAAGCATTCCACTTTTAACAGCGTTCAAGGATACGTCAATAGCAAAAATGCAAGATAATGGAGTTGGCGTCCTTGCCCAGTATTCCTAAAAACGGCGATGTTCAGCAAAAACGTATGGTTGTTTGAAAAATTTTTTTCTTCTTTGGTTGTTAATCCTTCCGTTTTTCTTTTTTTACCTGAGGGGCCGTGAATTCCACCGTTCCGTATTTCAACTCAGGTCGTTGCTCTATGTCAGTCCGCCGTCCGCTCATGTCCAAGTTGCAAAAGTATTCGGGTGGAACTTTGAAGAGAAAGATGATAAATATTTATTAAAAAAAAAAAGGAATAGGATAAAAAGAATTGGTTTACATGATCAAATAATGATTCAAACCTTCGTTAGAGAACGAACACATGTTGCATATAAATTTCTGCCCTCCTTCCACAAAAATCACGAATGGATTAATATATGTCTTGCATCGCATGCAACGGATTGGCCCCTGTTCCCGAAAATCGACAAGCTCGATTGGGGCCTATTATATTAATTCATCAAAAATTTAGGAAAATGTGGAAAGCTCATAAGATGGTGAGCATTGAATTGAAATCGAACCTCATCATTTTTCAGTTTGGCCAGAGGTTGTATAATGATACCCAGAGGTAAATGGGATGTTTGAAGGAGCTCCTCCGTGTGAGGTATAGAATATAATGTCAACCTCATGAACCGAGGGTTGGAATTACCTTGAAGAGAATACCAACGAGAGAAACATTTTTCGAGATGAATGAAATGCAACAGTAACGATCGTCCTCAGGAATTTAAACTCTTAATTCTACCTTCATCGATGGCTCTAAAGTCAGTACTTGCCAGAGGTATGGCTGATTTAGATAAGGTCATGTATGGATGTTCCTCGAATAAAAGTTGATCTTGTTCTTGAACAGTAACTGGTGACGGAATCTGATTAGGGTCAATCCGAGACCTGGAAGCATTTGAAATCGCAGGACGAGGCATAGACTGTGCCTGAGGAGGATGTTGGGCAGAAGGCGGAGGTGGAGGATGCATATATTGAGATTGATGTGAAATTGATTGCATAGGTTGTTGTTGCATTCCTTGTATGGGAGGAGGAGGTTGAGGAACCATTGGAGAGTACATTTGCTGCATCGGTGGTTGTCCCGGTAGTGGAGCATTATTCACAGGCGGTGGCTGATGATAGTTATTTGAAGTTGGTGTCAAAGGAGTATTCGAAAAGCCGTTGAGATCGGGACTTTGATGGTAGGCTCTCTTTGTACGATTCTGCCTAGGTGGTCTAGAATGTTGCTAAGATGAAAAAACATGGGGTAATCGTTGTCAGGAAAAAGCAACGATACGAGCAAATACTTTGTGATAGTGTTTGGATTGATAAAATACATTACATCGAGTTGAGGTTGATCCTGAATGGAAGGAGGACCCGGATTAATTTCTATATTACCCACTTGATTTACGATATCATCCATATGACCAACATCCAATCCTTGCGGTGGACGCATAGGACCTGGAGGACCCGGTGGCCTGGTAGGTAAGGATGATATCGTAGACTGTGGGTATGCAGAGCTAGGAGGTTGAACCATGGGCGGTCTTGATCCAGAAAAAGTGTTTACTTGCGGAGGTTGCGATTGAGCTGCTGCAATCATCTGTGGTTGACCTTGTATCATGGGCCCAGTTCCTAAAATAACAAGCAATTTCAATTATTTATTGGTTTTCAAGTTTGAAATAATTTGTGAAATGAACATTCGTTATCAACAAGATTCATTATACGTTTAAAGAAAAAATAGCAATCAAAAAAGGATCTTGAATCTACATCTTTTTGAATGCGTTATTCTCGTTTTAAGATAACTTTAAAGTATTGATAACGTGTGAGAAGCTAATCACTTTGTAAGTTTAACGGAAGAAAGGATAAAAACCTGGTGCAGCTACGGTTTGAGGGGGACGTTGACCAGGTAGGAAGCCGGGTCTCACATTTTGTGGTGGTGGTGGTGGTGGACGAAATGGCTGCGCGTTTCCTCCAACTGGTCGCCAACCAGGAAAATTTTGTTGTATCGGTGGGGTTGAGGATGATACAGGTTGAGATGTTAAAGGTTGAGATTGTGGTTGATTGGAAATAGGACGTTGCGTAGGTTGTTGGGAGTTCGGAGGTGGTTGTGTGTACATAATTTTTTTTTTTTTTAATAGTAAAAAACTCGACACTCGCGAAATTTTAAAATTTTTGTGAAAACCGATTTTTTTATGTAAGTAAATTTGGCAACATTTTATTTGTCGAATGTATCGTGTAACATAATCACGTGAATAACCGTAACTTTAAATGTAAAGAAGGAAAAGAGATCTATCTATCAAGATTGTAATAAAAATGAAGCTGGAGCTGGCGTTGGACAGAAATATGGTCTAGATATAGAATTAACTTGTAATGGTTTTTTGAAATTTTTGTTGGACGCGGGAGTTTCATCCCAGTCTTGAATGAGAATAAGTGGTACATCAACGTCTCCATGAAGATTTGATTCCACATCTTTTGGAAGAACGGTCAAGATAGGTATTTGCATTTGTGAAATGGCAAAGTCATCACCGAGAGCTGACTCTAACTTGTCATCCAGTGAGAATTCTTCCAAGTCGGATGAGTCTGAATCAAAATTGTGTAAAGAAATATGTGCGAGTGCATGAACTAAATCATCAGCCAACGTGACTGAATTTGGTGAGTCTTCGCGTATTTGGATCCAATTAGCGGATGGTGACCCCGGTGGAGAAATAAGCATATTTTTTTCAGATGCCGGGACACTGAGATACATTGAATTATCGAACTCATTAGAAATTGGAGTGTGCTGTAACAAATAATATTAAAAAAAAAAAATTAAAAAAGAAGTTATTGAAAATCTAAAGAGGACGTCACCCGTAAAATTTCTTTAACCTTACCGGTCCAAAATACGCTCGAACGGTATTGTTCAAAAAGGTTATCCTATCAACTTGAGCTTTAGCGATTA
>CAJVPV010004209.1:0-10253 GCA_910591835.1 Acaulospora morrowiae | reverse complement strand
TAGCACGAAAAGTACAGTGCTAAACAATAACAAGGATAGTAATACAAGAATTATTCTAGAATGGATAACATTTCAAGAGTAAATACTAGTAAAAATTGGGCAAGGGGTAGTAATGATCTTGGGCAAAAATCAAGTGTAACAGCAATTAAGCAAAATCTAAGCTTAAAATTAAAAAAAAAAGCATAAGTTTTTCAAAGTAATAAAAATCTATTTGTGATTATTTGATAATTGTCAAAATATAACAATGAAAAAATTCATCAATAATAATAAAATCAATAGAAAAGGTAATAAGAAGATATAAGTATTAGTATAATATAAGCAACTGAATAATCTGTACAAGCTAACAATAGAAGAATTGGTTGTCAATTATGTTGCTAAAATTAATATTAAATATAATGAATCAAAAAAACCTCTGAATTTATCTAAATTATTAGCAAGGATAATAGATATGCACAATAATCTACATAAACCATTAGAGTCTCTAGAATTTTTTCTGCAAATTAGAAATTGACACGATAAAATGATTAATATTTTAGTTGTTAACAAAAACGATAGATTATGAAAGTAATGTCACCTATAAAATCTGAGTAATTTGCCAAGTGTATAGAAATATTAGTATATATTAAAAAGCAGATAACAAGCAACATAAGAAAATAATAAAACCATTACAAAATTACCTGATAACAGTACCAAGATTATTAATGAAGCTATATATTAAAAACATTGTAAAATTATATGATTTACATAAAAGTAATATAATTTTATACAAACTATAATGTTGTAATAAATAATAAAATCAATTGAATAATATAATTACAAAATATAAAACCTTAAAGTTTATATTTTAAATATATATAGACATATTTGATTTGATTTTTTTTTAAAAAATATTAATATAGCATTTAATATTAGTGAAATCTCAAGTGATACTATTATAAATGAAGTCTTAAATAATACCAATGCAATTCTTACCAATGATAAAAAATAAGAAAGACCAGAAGATACCATATGGAAACATATGAACAAGACTTGTTTGAATGATGGTCATAGCAAAGCACAGTGCATATATTGCAAAAAAAAATGTGCTTGAAGAAAAATCAATGAACTAAAATTGCATTTAGCAAAAAAATGTCTAAAAGCATCTTTTAACTTAAAAATAAGCTATTTTAAAGAATTGGCAGGTATAGTATAACAAAAAAACAAAAAAAAAAGACATGGATATTTTTTATAATAGAACAACTAGTTTTAATGATATTAAAAAATATCAAATCAATATAGCTTTAATTCAATTTTTCGTATATTGTGAAATTTCTTTTTTCACTATTAATCATCTATTTTTTATCGATTTTTTTCAAAGTCTATGCTTTAAATATTAACCACCAAAGTGAAAAATGCTTTCAATTACTTTACTTAATCAAAAAATAGTAAAGATTTTTTGAAATATTTAGTGCTCCGAAAAAGTATCAAACTGGTATCAAACTGGTATCAAAATGGTACCGATCTATAGTAAATTTAATATATGGGTTGTGATCTCTCATATGTTTTTATAATAAATTTAAGTATTGAACTAGTATCAAAGTGGTATTGTTAAGAGCCCTAGGAATATTAATGAAGATTTTAAAAACTCAAGAAAATTTAACTTTAAGTATGTTTTAAAAATTAAAATTTTTTTATTTTGAAAATAAATAATAATATATATATTAAAAATTTATAGCTATTGATAAATAGATGAATTCAAATAGAAAATCAATTTATATTTTTATTGTAATTACTCCAAAACAAAAACAATATATACATACAATTTCAAATAAATTTGCATTTCAACATACTGGATATTTTAATACAACAAAAATAGAAGAAGTTTTGACATCAATTGGAATTAAAAAATTTATTGCAATAGTTTCAAATGGTGAATCAGTAATACAAATGGTCAAATGATTAATTGCAGAAAAATATCCAACAATTTTATCAATTAGATATATTGTATATTATATAAATCTAATAACAAGTGATATTATGAAGCTTGAATTTGCAAGACAAATTTTAAAAAAGTATCAAAAAGTGATTACTTTTTTTAAGGCTTCTTATTAAGCAAGTAATATGTTACAAAAAAATATAATTGAAAATTTAATTACTGGAGAAGGATTAAAAATCTATGTTAAGATACAATAGTCTACAACTTGAGATTGTATCGATTCTATAATTCAATTAGAAAATAGTCTTAAAGATATAATTAACAATTTGGTTTATTTTTTAAATATTAGAAAAACATAATAATATTTTTAAAAATGCCAATACAATATGTACAATTTTACAAGATCAACAATTTTGGATAAATGCGAAACAACTTCAAGCAATTTTAACTCTAGTCAAAAAAGCCATATGTAGTATTGAATATAATTTAAGCAATATAGCATTATGCTTTCTTGAATTAATAAAAATGGCTAATACAATTAAAAAATTATTGATTACAAATTTTAAGTTAAACAAGATTGTATTAAATTATATAATAAAAGATGACATAAATTTGATACTCAAACTTATCTTGTGACTTTTTTTCTTCATCAAAAATATCAAGATAAATAAAATTATTTTTATTTTTTAATAATAATAAAAAAACTAATAAATATATATTTTTTTAGCTAATGGATTTCAAGATAAAATTTTTTAGAAATTATGTATTTGGGCAATTAAAATATGGAAATGTTTTGGTAGTGGAGAAACAAGCTCTCGCATTCTTATAGTACAAATATAAAAATATTCAGAATACAAGGAAATATATAATTTTGAATATGTAGATAAATATAATACTTTGAAAATTTGGTGGTCTTCATACCGACAACTTAATAATTATATTCAACAACTAACATTAAAACTTTTAGCTATTACTTCTTACTAAGTTAGTTGCAAAAGAGTATTTTCAATTCTTAATTGAATGTCAAAAAAAAAACATAATAGATAAATATAAATAATTATTTTTATATTTAGAATTAATTAATTATTATTTTATTAGATTGTCTATTTTGTGATTATAATCTATGGCACAAATACACTCTTACTATATAACTAATGCAAAATCCCAATAAAAATTTTCTTAAAGCAATATATCTGAAGCTGATTTACAAGAAACAATTTATGAAATTACTGAAACAATGCTTAATAATAGTGATTTTTTTGATTCCAATGAAAAAAACTTTGATGACAATGAAGATTTAATAGAAAATTTAGTAGAAAAATCAACAAATAATTATAATAATGAATTAGAAATAGTATCTATTATAAATTTAAATATATAATAGATGCTATTTCTAATTCATTATTATATGCCAGTTTATAACTTAAAAAAAAAAATAAAAAAAATTTAAATATATCAGTTTTTAATGAAAATAATAGTGAAGATAACAATAATTCATTTAATGTAAAAAATTTAGTTGATGAATTAATATAAGCATATGTTTTAAATAAGTAGAGTTTAAACTATTCAATAAATTAAATAATTTTATTCATATTTTAAATATACAATATATTTAAAATTTAATTTAAAAACCATTTTGTATAATAAGGCATATGTCAAAATTATAAAACTTTATTAATTAAATTTTTATCTATATTTAGGATAATAAAAAATTATTTTTCGCAATAAGGCATTTGTTAAAATCTTAAATTTTTGCCTATTTAATTTTTAATGACATTAAGGATAACATAAAATATTTTTCGCAATAAGGCATTTGTCCAAATCCTTAATTTTTGTCGATTAAAATTTTGACAGCAACTATACTAGAATGGCAAAGTTCAGTTACCAGTTAAATATAATCCAATATTCAAAATAAGCATAAAAAACCAATTTCAACAGGTTGCAGAAGTATTTAAAGTTTTCTATAGAATACAAAAGTATTCAGGTTCTAGTAATAGAAAGTAAAAAATCAATCATTCTTAATTTTGACAAACTAGCAAATGACACTACCTGCAAATAGCAACTTTAAAACATATTTCCTTTCCAAAATATTATTATAAATATCAATAATAATGTTTTATACCCAAATACTTCTTTAGAAAACTCAAAAGATATTTTCACAAAAAATAAATGGATATAAATAATAAGAAATAGATATGTAATTATAAATGTTATATCGTGTTAAACCTCTTCTCCCGTTGATGGGATATTAAAAATTATTCTGGCACGGGCAATCGAGGAATTCATGAAAGGCGCATCTAAATATCATCAAAGGTTTGTAGAGAATCGGAGCCCAAACTTCATTTCCTATAGGTTCATATGCGACGGGAATCCAGCCTTCGTCATCAATATTATTTTCTTCCATAGGTAATGCCGGAGTTTGTCTTTCGAAATGTGGGACTTTCGTTATACTGACTTCATCTTCATGTTGGTGTCTTTTACCAAGTCCTTCGTAATTTATTATTCGAATTTCATTTAGCCTTCTTAGATTGCACAATTCGATTTTAGTCAGAGTTGCAAGATGCTTGTAATAGTCTTTAACCTCCGAGGGTTCATTTTTCCATGATTCTGCGATCATCGCCGACAGCATGTGTATCCTGTTTTTTTTTCTAATATACTGTATATTTATAAAGGTGTGATACATTCTGTATATCAAAAAACCATTTGGATCTCGTCTCATTCCGCAAATGTACTTTCTTGCAATTTTTGCGGGGTCAATTTCTGGTGGAAAGGGAGGTCTTTTAAACGGAGGCGGCACGGTCATTTTGATTATTGTGTTACGTGCGATTGACCTTGACCGTTTGAAATTTTATGCTTCTCGAAATCACAAGCTATAATAACTTTAGGCTGTAAATTGAGATCCTTAAGATGGAAAAAGGAAGCGGCGAACATTCGGGTTTAAATATATGGACTCGTTTCACAAGAAATGGAAAATTTATTTCTTTATTATGCATTGTCACTTTTGAAAGGTCAATAGTTACGTAAACAATTTAAAGAATTTTATTATTACTTTATTTTAAAATAATCTTTCACGGAATTCTAAAAACAATTTGTATTAAAATTAGGACCTTCATTCTACGCACTAAAATAAGACAGTGAGAAAATCCAGTGTTTAAAATTAAGTAAACAAGACCCGTAACTTCAGTTAATTCAATTGAATTATCATCTGTCGCACTTGAAATAAAATTATGATAATGCATTATGGTAGGTGGTACCGTACTGTAATACTGTATGTAACAAAAAAGCCCATTATAAAACATTAACCAACCGGAATACATATTCCATCAACTTTGCCTCAAAGCGTTTTTTAATTCCATTATGAGCTTATTATGCACATTAAACTGTATGCATAATATGTTGAAAATCATAAGTTCGACTGTTTTTTATTGTGATTCCGCGTATACAGTACATTCCTAATGCATAATCATTTGCCGGATGGCAAGAACGCGTGGTGCGAACACTGTAAGATAAAAATGGACACAAAGCGAAGGCGCAAAGGAGTAATCAAAAGGTTTAAAAGAAAAGTTTACCTAACCCGAGAGAGTGACACATTTTTTAAGAAAAAGCACCATAAATAGGATTTTTCCAGTATACACAGTATATACAGTATATATTGTATATGATGAAAGTAAAATATTATAGTACGTGAAACCGTCTATATTTACTTTGTTTCCCTGAAAACTTTCAAACTTTCGCGAATAATATACATTAGTAGTCATACGTGGTACCAGGAATGTGCGCAATAATCGATGTCATTATACTGTATATTATATGCAGATGCGTACGAAGTAATTGTTAAAAGCAAAAATCAAATGATTATAACCGAAAAACTTGGGTAATTATTTTCGAAGATGGACAGGAAGTTTTTGTTCCCCAGAAGCGAAAAGTGACGGTTTGAATCATGAGACTAGGATCACGTGATAAGTAAATGTAAAATCGCAAAAATTTCGTTTTTGATATATCAGGGGTTCCGTTTTTGATAGATCGGCAAGTACCCCAAATTTAGGTTCCGTTTTTGATATATCCGCAGTAAATTCACGTTTTTATTATTGCCCTGAGGTTTATCCGTTGCATTATTATCAGCTAATTATGACTATATTCATGATGTCAGACATATAACCATAGCTCATTTATGGTATCCCATGATTCTCTTTCTTCGATTTATTGCATTGTATCATTGTAATGATTTATTCATTAACTAGCAAACATGAGCGATAGTAATTATAATATATCATAAAGATATTGAAACCTGTTGATTATTGACAAAGATTATTTTTTCGAAGCTGAGTATCCAAGTGTCATTAATACTTTTCTGCGAGCTTCTTCAATCTTCTCTGCAGAATATGGTAGTTCCTGCCAAATATGTGAATTTTGAATCGGTATTGAAGTCTCGATAACTATATCTGAACAAGTTTGGGGATTTGAACTTAATGACAAAGTCTGAAACTTGTCACAGCGGGATTTCTTGTAAGACTGATAGATGTAATTTTTGTACTGAAAAATAAATCAAATAAAAAATTAATCAATTCATTAATATTATTTATTAATATCTTACTGTTAATCCCCGTTTTAAATTCCTGATACTTTGCGTTTTGCGCTTTTGTATAGATGGCGGCAAGTTTTCATTGGTTGTTTGAGTGTTTAAAATTCGATTAGCCTTACGAGGCTTCACAGACAACTTAGAAGGAGCACCCACATTACTTTGTTGTCTTCGATTCAGTTCAAAAGGACAGAAGGGGTCTGTACAAACAGAAGACTGCAAACTGGATGGATAAAAAATTTTATCTCCTAAAAAAGAAAGCTGGTTAGTAATTGAATCAGAACACTCGATATATATAACACTAATTAAATAATTACCTTGAGAAGTATAAAGATGTACTATATAATTGTAAGCGTCTTCTACTGATTCAAAGTATACTATATTATTTTTTTGATTAGCTAGTAATACCCTTTCTTTATTTTTAAAATATGTCACTAGTTTGTCCTTGGTCTCTTCATAGAATTTTTTATAATCTGACTTCTCGGCTTCTGAAAATATTCGGGCGGCATGGCAATGCTTGCAGATATCACGAAATGATCCTTTCCAAATATAGTCTAAATAAAATAGACATTCACCAGTCACGATGTTGGTCAGATAATATCCCTCCTTTGGCTCGACTTTAAAGGTTGCAAAGAACTTTTTCATCATAGGTTGAAGACACTGAAAATAGTCTTCATCCACATAAATGAGTTCCTCATTTAATAATTGGTACTCAGTTGGTAAACTTCGATTTTTCTTAATAAAATAGTAATCTGAATGGTTTGAATTTTCAACGTAATGTAAAAGAAAATACAATCGCTCCTGATTTAAACGTCTATTCATGTCAGAAGTCATCCTTGTGGGTCCATTTTCCTGTAAGTTGGTTTAAATAATTTAAATTATTTTTTTATTATTTTTTTTAATTGAATTTCTAATTGTTTGTCTTTAACTTGCCTGCTCTATAGCTTGCATATTAAATAATGTCACCAAGCCAGATTCATATGTGACTTGGCCGGTTCCTTCTTTATAATAGTTTTCACGTAACAACTTTATTCCATACAATCTTTCAATAAATGTCACTACAGTCTGCTTGCCTGGCAAAGGTGATTCAATTGTTCTATTAATTCGTTCTGTGTAATTGTTAGTTGTCATTGGATTTGGTTCAAAGTAATTTCTAGGAAGCCGACCAGCATCAATAAATGCCATTCTCCATTCATCGCACATCCAATTATTATCAAGATCATTGGAAGCCTTTTTTTTTGTTCTTGAGTTAGAGAGAGCGAGTTGATAAGTTCCTTATAATATAAGGACATTTCAAAGACCTCTTGTTCGGTACGACATCTACCAATTAGCTTAAACCCAAGCGCAATCAAATACCTAATTACATAATTTTTTATTAAAAATAATTATTATTGTTTCAGATAATAATTTGATCAAATGAAATAAATACCAGCCTTAGTTGATGTGGGATATTCCATTCTTTAAGGTGATCATTTAATGTCTGCATTATATGAAACCAACAGAGAATAGTTCCACGAAGTAGTCCTTGTACACCTATTTTTGTTGGCCGATGTTTATCAATCATGGCTATTGGGCACCACGTTCGAGTTGATTGACAATCTCTAATTCTTTTGAAACCTTTTCCATTTGGCAGATCTTCATAGTGCCATGGATGATTGCATTGGGGTTCGGAGCAGGGTATATTTTCCTGTACTGCAGTAATTACCAGTCTAATTGTCCAATTGTTTTCCTTATTGCTTAATCCTTAATAGAGTTAATATTAATATTAATTCATTGTTTAATTATTTTATTCAATAATTAAGATCAATCTATTATATTTTGTCTTACCAAACGCTAAAGGAGTAGCATGCTTAGTTTTATTCTCAACTATTATTGATAGCACTGGAGCCCGATCAATGTTTAGATCATATTTTCCATCAATGCCCAAATAATACTGGCCATAGTCTCGTCCATTCTTTAACCAGAACTCATCAGAAACCGTCAATTGATAATAACAGTCAGCTGTTTCTTCAGGCTTGGACAGATCCGGTTATTGATAGTACAGCACATAACCCTTTGGCTTTAGGACTTCCACTATCAAATAGTGTAAGATTGTCCAAGGACCAGTGTTGTCTTTGAGTCTTCTATCTTCACGAGTAATAAAACGTTTGAGAGTTTTGTCATTACAGACTTCACGACCAGTTGAAAACGCATTTCTTAATGCATCTTCATCATTGTTATTGTAAGAGGTAAGTAGCTTTTCTTTAATTCCCCTAACTGTTTTATGATTTGCACATCTGCCAATAGTAATTTCGTCTCTCTTTTCTCTAGTTAAATTAATTCGAGAAATTTGGATATTTTGAGGCATAATTACATGTGATGAAAGGTGTGTTCCTTCAATCTTTATGCGAAGTGCATGGGTTGTGTTTAAATAAGATAAACGTGAATACATATAAACTCTAACTGAGCATCGATGCATATCATTGCCATTCTTTAAATTGTTTGGCAAGTTGTAGTTCACACAATTTTGTTCACATTTACCAATCCCTCCACACAAACGTTAGCATCTATTTCCATCATCAGCACAATACATTATCCAATGCCAACATAATTTATCTTTTTCTACTCCTATACAAATATTGTCCACTCGATTTTGGCCTTTTTCTGTAAGTTCAAGAATATCATTGATCCTATTTGTAGATTTTCTTATACCAGAAGCTTCCCATTCAATATAATCTGTGGCTCCCTCAACGCGATGTAATTTAATCAATCCCTCACGAATTAATTGATTAACGTATAAACGACTTTGGGACTTTAATCGTGCATTTCTCAAGAGAGGATAGTTTACAATATACTATTCGGCTGCTCGGCCAAAAGGAATTGAAACAGTATTGTCATTGTTATAAATAATTTGATTTTCATAAGACATTTTAATAAGAGAAGCGATGAAGTCAAAATTTGAAGTCTTCAGAGGAAAGACGCGTACGAAAACTATCATTTATTACTATGTTGTATTATATAATCACTAATCGTGATTATTATATAATCATTAATTGTAATACGAGACGCGATAAAATCAAATTCTACAAAATTTTACCATCTTGTATAATGTTTCACACAAATTCGTAAATTTCACACAAATTCGTAAATTTCACACAAATTTGTAAATTTCACACAAATTTATAAATTTCACGCAAATTTGTAAATTTCACACATTTGTCAAAATAATATTGTACGAAATTGAACAAATTAGGCAAAAAATAATTTATTCGAAAAAAATGCTGGGTATTATTGAAAACGTGAATTTACTGCGGGTATATCAAAAACAGAACCTAAATTTGGAGTACTTGCTGATCTATCAAAAATGGAACCCCTGATATATCAAAAATGAAACTTTTGCTGTAAAATCCAACCATATGTCATGTAACCATAATGCAATATATAGAAGTTGTAACAATTTTGACCTGTGACTGCACCAAGGGACCCATACTGCGCCCAGCAATCCTGACGCCCCGGAAGGTATTTGATCTGCCCCTGACAACCTACAAGTCTGAAACATACTTTCAGACAATTGTCAAATACATGTATGGTACAATTTTAACCCTTGACAATGTGCTACATCACCAAGTGCCACTAATTAAATTACTATAAGTTAATGTAACCAAATTAGAAGCATAAGGCTATAAATCTAACATATTGTTTATATTATTATTTTTTTTTTTTAATCCCGCAATCAGGTTGGTGTCATTTATTTATTTAATCATAAAGAACCATTACAAG
>CAJVPV010004208.1:0-10254 GCA_910591835.1 Acaulospora morrowiae | reverse complement strand
GCATGTACGTACCTAATAAAGCAACCTTTAATTTGAATTTTGTGTACAACATCCGAGACATCTTTTTAATACTTTGTGAATATCAATTCTTGTTAAACGCATCTTTTTTCTCTCTTTCCCTTCTCTTTTCCTCTCTTTCCACCTTCCTTTCCCCTCCTTTCCCTTCCTTTCCCTCGCTCCTTCCTTTTCCTCAACTTTATTTTCAGCCATTCAAGCATATTCTTGTAAGTCAAATTCACTTAAACAACAAAATCCACGCATCCCGACAACACAGCTTTATTCGACATTTATTTTTATTTTTATAGAGGTATTGATTATCATATTTATGTAGAATAAAAATTGCGGATAAGGAATGGTGGCAAAACACTTAAGAATAAATGGTACGCTCGTCGAAAGAGATGTTCAAAATGACCCGGAAACAACCAAGGATAAATCATCACAAGTAATAAATACTTTAACCGCTACTTCTGGTCATCATCATCTGGCAACTTTAACTGGAAATCATCATGTTTCTGCTACCTACAAGCAAACATCGTCGGCGAACAAACTCTTAAAACCTAGTGCCACACAAAGTTCGAAAACGTATACGAGTACAACATCTACGCTGCCCGACCAATCAAATCTTTCGTCAACCGATGGTGGTAATGAGTCGAAAACGTCATTTCAGTGGTTCGGAGTTATATTGATTGCTGCGACGATAATAATAATAATGATTGCCATGATATGTCGAAAATATAAAAGTCATGAGCGTAAGGGAAATATTCGTCTGAAAGACGAAGCGGATTTGCCCGAGATCCCAAACTTCGAAAGCTTACCTCCGGAAAATAATGATTTGCCCACGAACGATATGAATAACAATATTGATTCGACCTTAATCGATATTACGGATAATGATAATGGAGTGATAAGTAATAATAATAATTTGCCCTTAATCAATATCATCAATGTTACAGGTAGCTGTGATGAAGTGATAATTGAAAGTAATGATAACAACAATGGTGATAGTAGTGGAGACAGTAATAATCACAGCGATGGAGACAGTAATAATTATAGTAATGGTGAGGGTGATGGCGGTAGCGCTGAAGAGGATAATAGTAACAGAATTCAAAGTCAACCACCGATGGTACAATTGAATCGGCTCTCGTCAGCTAGTTTATTATTTGATTACACTTCTCCCTTTGAAGACTCTTATAGAGTTGATGACCATGATGCTCATGATTACCCATCACCAGCAGTAATTAAAGACAGTGGTGGTGACCGATCAAGTAAAACATTAGTGCATGAATTAGAGATGGAGCATCAGGGTATCTCCTCGATGAACCGAATGACTTTAAGCGATTACAATGATTATAGTGACGCTATTCAACCGGATTACCCTTCGTTTGAATCATTATTTCCGAATCCACCCGAGAGAGTTGTTTCTAAAAAGTGATGTATACTTAGAAGCATTCATTTGAGACCTCTGTTTCATTTTTGTATCTAACACGTATAATAAACGATATGTGGTTTAACCGATGTATCTAATTAGTAGTTCGATTTTTTCATAGAGTCATTTTTAGTTTTTTGCTCGGTCAGATAAACTAACTATGATGTCTTGTTTACAAGTTTAAATTCTTTTATCGAATACTTTAATAGAATTTAAAAAAACAATAAAAAAATTTTTTATTCGCCTTCTGGTTTGCATCAAAAGTCGCTATTATAAGGAATTCATGTTGGAGAATAAGACAAGGTATTTATTTACTGGAGTTAAAAAAATTCTTTTCTATTTTTTAATTATTTTTCAAATAATTAAACAGCTTTAAATAATGTTAAAGCAATATTCAAATGGTAATTTTGTTGTTTTCCGTTTGTATAAATAATTAGCAAATGATCCCAATCCTAAGCAGTAATCGAATCTTGATGTAGTAAAAAAACTTGACTATATTAATTTATGCTTGTTGAAATTATACCGCTAATTGGTTTTGGCTAAAAGCATATATTACAGAGGGTTCTTGCGCTTCTTTCGTTTTTCTCCACCCTTTTTCTCACTGTCAACTGTATTCGCTTTCGTTTTTTGCTTAATTACCGTTCCCTTTCTTGTGCCTTTCACTTTATCCTCCACTTCTTGTTTGGGTGACATCGATTCGTTAAGCACTTTTAAAATTAGCGAAGCGCCCGATCTCTCATCTTCAAGGGCCGCCTTTCTAATTAAATCTATGCCCTTTGTCAAAATACCCTTGACTTCATCTTTTGTTTCTTCGTCTTCCAATAATGCCAATATTACAAAAGATGCTGTAACATGGCATGAATAATATAGTAAATCATTTTTTATGGTATTAAATAATATTTGCGAAAAATGTAATTCCGCTTTTTCATCGCCAGAACCCTCTTCCTTGTCGTCGATGGTATGAGTCTCTCGATTAACTCGATTGACTGTGGATTCACTACCTTCGGGCAGATCATCTTTCTTCGCAATGGTTTGTTTGGGATATTTTCGATGCCTTCCCTGAACCAATACTTTAAGAAACCGATTAACATATGTGGTCATAATATTATCTTTATCGTCCCTTTTTTTCTCGCTTATTATATTCGATATATTCTCCAAAGTTGGTCTTTTTTCTTCAAGGCTAGATTCTCCACAAAGCATCGTTTCGAAAAGAAGTTGTGTTGTATAAGAATTAGATAGCATATGAGCGGTGTTGTTCTTGGCATATTCTATTAAGGCAGGAGATATGGCCTTGCGAAGTTCATTTGCTCTAACAGTTGGATCCTTCTTACTGCCAACCCATATTTTAAGGATAAAACATTCACGTGAATAAATGATAAATACGATTTCATTATCAATGCGCTCAGGAGAAAGGTTGTCACAAACCTCGTTTTTTCACGAATATGGTCGTCCTGTGAGAGTAATTTTAACGTATCAAAGCTAAAATACATTTTTGACCTTCCAGTCAAAAGGTATAAAAATACGCGGTGCCCATATTTGTTTTGCGATATGGTCTCAAAAGAATCCGGTTTAACTATTTTCTATTCAAGTAGGTGCACAAATTTCATTAAGTAATATCCGTCAAAGCAAAATATTGAAAAGAAAATTTCTTTTTTTTTTTTTTTTATACGTACGTCAATAATATATTTGGTTAATGAGACGGTGTCATCAACAACATCAAATGCTCTTAACAATACCAGATAACCATATTCTTCGCAACAAATGTCTTTAACATAATCCTTCATTGATTGTAATATAATTTTACGTTCCTGGCACGTGGTAATAAAGATGTTTGTTATAGTTAACGTATAAACAACAGATAAAATAGAGGAAAGGGCATCCCAAAATATTACCTTTGCGCTTGCGTGAGTCAAGCAAATCATTGCAACTCTTGCACCCTCTCGGGTATGCAAAATCTCTGGAACATGTTTTCCAATCAATTCTATCGTTGAGCGTATCTTGATCTCATTGGCATACGTGAAAAAATCCAGTAAAACTCGATGAGGAATGATGAAACGTAATAGCTCAGGCTTTTTCATGAAATTTTGTATCGCGATGGAAAGACTTTCTACAATTCTGTCCTTGGTCAAAGGATCTTCGGCCACAAGCTCGTCAATGCTAAGGCACTTTGTTTTCTGCAATCAAATAAAAATGTTGAACGTAAATTGGAATGCAGCGATTACGTTAAATATAAATATATATATATATATATATTTAAATAGCCAAATAAATCAACATACCCCAAACAACTTAAATTCTGGACCGTAGAATTCCTGAATCAAAGAAAATCTTTGTTTCCCATTTGAAAGTTCATAGGCTTCGAGAACGACACTGCGAGCTTCGGCGTGCATCATTAATCTCGCAACATTTCCTTCGAGTTCGGATAAAATCCTGTCTCTATATTTGGGACTGACCACCAATAAATTTTTAAACTTCAAAATCTAATGTAAAATGTTAATTATTCGAACGAGATAAATACATACCAACACCGCATAATTTTGAGAACAACGAACTTCGCGTACTTATTCTTCGATGCCTCTAACCATCGACCTTCCAGTTCATCTGCAATCTTATTTATTTGTTCTTTAGTGCCATACTTTAATCCAGTTTGAATAATCCGCGAAGTGTCGTGTTTAAATAATAATTCTGGTATATTTCCATCGATCAATTCAAATAGTTCCTTTAAATAATTCTTTCTCTCTTCAGGAGAGATTTCTATTTTACGCGCAAACTCCCAACATTCTTTAAGTCCCAATCTATATTCAGGATCAAGCTTACGATCACCCTTCTTTTTACGATCAAATGCCGCCTTAATTCGTGCTTGATCTATGCGAGATACAAAAACATGGATGGTTTTTAACTTGAGGCAGTATAATATTGGCAATAACATCATAAAACATTAAAACATACTAGGTTTTTCCTTCTTGACTCGTTTGGCAGCCGGTTTTTCACTATCGAGATCTCCGCCATCATCACCAGACAGTTTTGAACCATCGGATCCAGTCATTATGACATCTTTTCTTAAATTATTTTCGTCGTCAGTCGATTCGGAGCCATCAATATCCTCGCCACTTGGTTCTTCTTCCTCCTCTGAACTAAGATTCATCTGATTCTCTTCCAAATTCTCGTTTTCCGATTCCTCCTCGGAACCACTACTTTCGTGGATCTCCTCAAAACCCTCATTTTCACTTTCAAAATCTTCCTCCGATTCTTCTTCAATCTCTTCCCTCAGTATTTTCTTTGTTGGGCGTTTCATGATCGAAGGGGTTTTCTTACCAACCGACATTTTCCCGCTCTTGTTCGCGACATGTTGAACACCAGCGAAATGAACCTTTTTACCCTTTGTTGTTGTCTTTGCTACACCGAAAATTTTGTTATCAGTCCGGACTGACGAGATCTTGGAAGCGCTCTTTGATTTCGATGATTTTGAAGTAAACTTTTTATTTGGGCTTTGCGCGGGCATGATTTAGTAAATGTAAAAAAAAATCCAGATTTTCGGACTATAAAAAAAAGAATCAGTTACACAAGATTATATATTTCACGTGATAGAAGACCTACGTGAATCCCGCGAGTTGCGCGTTGTTTGGAAAATATTAATTAAATGTATTATTAGATAAGCCTTTTTTTAAAAAATATAGACATATACTGTATATATATATAACTTGACCCGACCAACATTAACGCTCCAAATATTATTAAAGAACGCAACGCGACTTGAATGGATCGGGAGACTTTTCGAATTTCATTTAAATTGCTTAATTTCATGAGATTAAAATATTTACCATCTTTGCAAACGTTCATTTCTTATCGCGTGACTTGTCCTAAGGCGCAAAAATTCCACAGATAGCATTTCGGTTTGTGGCTGGGGGGGTGGGTTTGGCGGACGCGAACTAATGCTGGCAAAAAAAATGGACGTTTATCACTTCCTGACGGAGAAAATTTGTAAAGTAAATAATTTTTGGTTACAGAGTTCCGTAATTCCTCGGAACTCGAATATTAATTAATTACAAGCAAAAACAAAGGATAAAAATGACGAAATCAAATCTGCTGCGATTCGACGAGAAAAATAGTTCAAAGAAACGAAACGAAAACAAAAAGCAAACAAACAATATCAATACTATATAGGCATACCCTCGGTGATACTAATATTTCTTTGCCCCATATTACGTGAGTAATAGCGAAATGTTATTCTCGGGTAAATAGTCGATTTACCCGAACTCCCTCCTTATGACACCTATTATTCATGTAGAATATGCAAAAATAATTTACTCGTTAGAAAAATTTAACAACTTTTTACTAGACTGTTTTATTCAATGAAAATATAGCGTACTTAATCATACAGGGATTGATTAAACTTCAAGGAAGCTTTGAATGTTATTTCTGGAAAACTGGAAATGTACAAAAGGTACAACATATACCAAGACGTGTTCTCTGTATTTTTTTTACACGATCATTGTACCATTCGGTTTTCATGGAAAAAAAAAAAAAAAGTTCTTTTCTCATAACTTGGTTTGTTGTTGCAGGTAAATCATTAACTTTACAAATAGATGATACTATATATGCAGAATATTCATTCACCATCTCTCTTCTTCTTTCAATCTTCCAATAACCTCGACATTTAGTTCTTTATTCAATATACTGTATACTACGTATAACAAGTTTCGAACCATATTTTTTCTGATATTGACACGGATTCTGATGACAGTAGTGATGAAGATGTCGTTGAAAGAATGATCACGATTGACTATGATTGAAAGGCATCAAGTTGCTGGAACGGGAAAGATTTTAGAAGGGAGAAAAGATTCGGATATATAAACATAATGTTATATTCACAACCTTCTATTATGCATATTTATTTTGTTCGATTCTCACGTTATCATATCATCCCCATTATTATTATTTTAGTTTCCAATTTCGTGCATAGAACATCTCTTTGGACCTTTAGCATTAAAATCACCGGCGTTTTGGTTCTTTCATCAAATATTATTTGAAAATTCAAAAATATTTTAAATATTTTCCACTTCGTTGTAAATTAATGCGATTTTTAAAAAACAATTAAATATTTTACATTAATACAATCAAAAGATCGAGAATAAACGAAATTCTCGAGCTTCCACTACAAAATGACATGATCAATTCGAGAGCCAGAAAATTTACTCGGGTTAATCGTTGTACTCTATGCTTTCTCTCCTTTTTCCAAATCTTCGCTTTCCCTCACGCTCCCTTCATCTTCTAACTCTTCTGCTCTGAAAATAATTTCTCTGTTACTCGAAGAAAATTTTTCCGAGACCTCTTCATCATCACCAATTAGTCCAAAACATTCGGCGATAATCCAAAGTGCAAGAAAGAAAGCAAACAACCACATACAAATTATATTTGAAGTTCGGATTATGCATGCTATTCGGACTATTTGTTCTTCATAGTCATAAGAGGCTGGACATGTGAACGGCACGTCGCCCATTTCATCCGACGTGTAATTTGTATATAGGACTTCGAGTATGCCATGTATATAGATTGGGCTTGCTTTAAAAATCAAAGTACAATGAACCTCGAAGCGATTCTAGAAGAGAGTCACTTACCAGCAGTGAATATCCAAAGTAACAGTAAAGGACTTTGAATCAAATGATGGCATTAAGGAAGGTGAAAAATGAAAAGGTAGCTTGAATTACTGTATATGTCGAAAATGATTATTACCTTGCAAACTTGTTAAATTCCTGCACAATCGCCTCTAAAATCGTACTGAATCGTATTAATTCCAAATCACATGTCCCATCTATAATTAAGACGGCTATTGTCGTTTCATACACGTGTGAACTTATTTTAATAAGACAACATAAGTAACCTTAAAATTCGATGGAAAATCAAAGCCTACCTACCGGGCAGTATGAGCGACACAACCAAGTATCTTGATAGATGATGCCCGAAAATTTTTTTTACTTAATACCAAATACAATATATCGGATGGATGTATGAAAAAAAAATGATGATACTTACAGTACATCGAGTGCATTCAAATCAAATTGTGTCTCCATCGCCTCTAAAAAAATGATTATCTTTGCATACTCTGGATGCAATGTTTTCCATGAAAGTTGATTAAGTGGTGTAAATCTTAAAATCGACGTTTGCTTCCCGCAAACATAAACAAATGGTCTCATACTCACGCAAACTCGGGCACACGAAAGTAAATATTAACAACGGCACACTTAAGAAAATATCAATATAATGCTTTCTTTTCGTATCTGATATTATAATATAGATAGAAAACACATTACTAACAAATTTATCTTTTTTTAAATATATATACTGTATATATGCGTGTGAATTTTTGAGGATTTCTTTTCGGAAACTCACGATGATATTTAATGCAAGAAGCCATACTGTTGGGGTTTTTTGTTTTTTGAAAATAAGAAAAATAAAAGGTTAGAAATCAGAGTGTACCCAATAAAAGGTATTATTATTTAAGAAACATGAATGTCGTTGACTCTTTTATTATGTCAGGATCATTTTAAAATTTGACATTAGAAGAATGTTCCCTTAATTTTTGATCTGTAGAAATTAGATCAAGTTCATGAAACGAGAAGGATAAAGTGTTATACGTCAGAGAAAAAAACGTCACTTCAATTTTTAATCCGTGCATTCTTTGTTTGTTTTTTTTCTTCCTTAGTCATTCCTTTAGCCACAACTTTGTTATTTCCAAGACAAATAATTTCTGACTCGAAGCCACGCTTCTCAAGTAAATAAACATTTAATGAGAAACATAGGCTGCAGGATACGGTCGAGACGATATTTTTAAATATCCTAATTAAAAGACGTGGCTTGGCTTCAATTCCAAGGGGCTTTGCAAGCAGTCACAACAAAGGACAAATCCGTTTTCTTTAAGACCTCTCTTAAATACTATACTTTGCTGAGTTTCTTTGCGGCTTTCGATAACCGTCTGCCGAATTATTATTAAAGTAAAATGCGCATTTCTCATTATTACTTCTCGCAATAAATGTTAGCTGGATTTACTGAATGAGTATATGCTGTATGTAATCTTATTTTTTTCTAATATGGGTTATCCTTATTTTGGTAGAAAAGAATATACTGTATATGCGCATCGTATGATATAAAATAGTACACTAGTATTCGAAGATATACGATTTTTTAATTGCAACGAATCTTTTTATATAAATTAGAAATAAAATGTTAATATGAGATTTAAATAAACCTGTTAAAAAATATATGGTTACAATCCAGGCTATCAGAATCACACCTTTTAGAGTAAAGAGCTTTTTATTAAAAAAATGTGGTTGTGGTTGTATAAGAATACTTTATACTGTATGTATTGCATGTACTGTACAGTACATGTGTGTTATAAAAAATAATGACAAATTAACAAGTTTTTATACCTAAAATTTTGTGCAACCTTATCTCTCCATTGGTTTTCAATTAAAACATAATACCATATAGACTGACTGTCTGTGTGTTGTTCTTATTCCAAATTATTCATCGAGTCCTTCCTTCTGCTAGTTAGCTAATTATCCTAAACTATTTATTAGTCTCGCATTTTCCGAGATTACAAGTGAGCTTAACAAGATCAAACTAGGCTGCAAGTCAGAGTTCTATCCCAAGATAGATGTTTTCTAAGCTATACTACCCTTGAGGCGCGCATGATAGCATAACGCATTACTGCGTTAACTTATCTGCCCATATTTATCATAGCAAATTCTATATAAAAGAACGTACATAAAAAAAATGGAATGGAAAAGGTAGTAGTGTAGGAAGAGAAGTGAAAATAAAAAGAGAAAACTATAAAATTGTAATAAAATAAGTTCCAACCTTATAACACAATCTAAGACTATATTGTCCATCGTTAAACAGATTTTAGATATCACTGAAATGCTTACTCGTAGTCTTGAATGATTACGATTCCATTATGATAAAAAATTCCAAGAAAATATTTCCCAGCAGCATCTCCACCTTCAGTAGATTTAGGCACCATTAAATGTGTTTTAGCAATCCTAATTCCACAAAGATAACAATATCCAAGACGACATTGTCCTAGATTCAGATACTGCTGAAATAATTTCTCGTATTTTTAAGTGGTCCCAATTCCATTTTTATAAAAAATTCCGAGTCACAGACAGAATATTTAGTAATTTTCTGGCTATTAATTAACAATTAAAAAATATGTAAAGTCTTCTGATTGCTATCAATAAACTTGTTAATATGGTCAACTCGATACTGTAATGCAACCTTTAGTGAAACGTCCACAACAACTATAATTATGCATAGTGAATTATTTTTTAATTAGTTTATTATGTATCTTCTTCCTCTTAATTAAAATATTTACAGAAAATTGTAAGAACCTTACAATAAAGGTATACACAATAATATAAGAATTCGTAGTAAATAAGATAATGTAAAAACTCCGAAAATTGTTGCATTTTGGGGAGTTTCTTAGCTATTATTATAATTAATAAACTAAAAATATGTTCCGAAGTCTCCTGATTGTTCTCAATGAATGCGTTAACACAAGCTGTTAACTCCGAATCATAAAGCCCTTTTGTTTTTTTGATCGGCAATAAGTTAATATGCTGTAATTCATTTAACGTGTCGAGTTCAAATTCTTTAACAATATATAGGATTAAGTTAGGCATCACGTATCTATAACGTGTAGTATTTATTAGTCACATACAGTATTTAACAAAATAAATACCTCGTTGAGAAATATATTTGGGTAATTCTTTTCGAAGGCGGACAGGGATTTTTCGGTCACTATAATTGTGATCCAAAAATTTACATTGCGT
>CAJVPV010004207.1:0-10254 GCA_910591835.1 Acaulospora morrowiae | reverse complement strand
TTAGACTTTTTAAGCTTACTAATAAACTATCATCTAAACTACTTCATTTTCAACATCACATTTCTGGGTTTTAGACATGCGACGCGCGAATCACGTTACGCGTCCATCCCTCATTATACCTTCCCCATTCACAATACATCACATCCATATTAATTAATTAATTAAACAATAAACTATTTTATATTGACCCTCATTTTTATTTAATACTGATTAGATAAAAAATTATAAACAACAAACGAAAAAAAATCAATACATTGATGCAATTTTTTGAGTCAGTGTATCATTTTGCCCGAACGTTTAGAGTAAATGCAATACTTATTGAAGTTGATATGTTTGCATAGAATCACAATTATATAAAAGTAAAACAGAAAAATTGAAATAGTTTAAATTGTTAAAAAATTTTGTGATTAGATTTTATTATTCCAATAAGCTTGTGGCATTAGTTCTTGTTGGGGTTGTTAATGGAGTAACATACTCCGGGTTAGCTCCGGGTTACAAAATCATTTTTTACTCCAGAGTATAATAAGTATAAACCCGGGTAGTGTTCCAAATGGGTCAGTTAGGGTTTGACCCGATATGACCCATTTGATAATTTTCGGGTTTGGATTGGGTCGGATTAGGTTGGGTCAGATTCGGGTTATATGTGATAAAATTTGATTGGTTATTAATCATTTTTTTTCGCAAACATCTTATTTTTCTACTTGTTTCCTAATTATCTACACTATTTTAATTTCCCATTCATAATTTTCATAATTTTGTTTATTGTTGATTAAATTACACATGCATTCAAATAATTCATTGAATATATTATGAGAAGTCGATTCATCATATTATTCAAATATTTGCCGCATAAAATCCCTACCATTTGTGAATGAAAAGTGTCAGTGTGGCTGGTCTATAATTCAAAAAATTTAAAGAGCAAAGTAATCTTGTACATGAAGTAAGATCACTTCCCGATCAAATTCTCGATTACTGTATTCAGAAAAATATTTTTTTTTGCAATTTAGAAATATAATTTATTATATCTAATTTTAAATCTTATTTTTTTATCGTTAAAAATTATACAGTATTATTATAAAAAATTTTTATTATAATAAAATGAAGCAGTGTATTTTTGACTAATTAAAGCATCAGAAATAATTAAATTCATAGTGGCGCAATACTTCAAAATAATTAAAATGGATATTTTTGCTTGCATGATAATATCATTTTCCTGCTTATCTAATTCTTTATTATTAATCGCTTCTCAGTTTATTTTTCCTACAGTATCTTTCACATCATAATTAGTTCTTAATTACGATTAAACAATTTGTTAAATTTTACATATGTTAGTAATAAAATTGTTTAAGTATGAATTAAATTTCATCGTTGATCCGAAGTTTTATATCAATTTACCATACAGAAGCCTATTAATAAGCCTTTTCTTTCTCAAGTTGAATAGCTTAAGAAAAACACAACTCTGATACTACTGGGTCTTCAGGAATAGATCACAGTATTGTGAGTGCAATAGCCTCACTGTATAAATAAAAATTGATAAATTTGGTTTTTGCTTAATCGTGAATTAGAATCTTTCCCTTACCGATACATCTCAGCTTTATGTAGATGTCAATAACCTGATATATCTCCCCACATTCTAACCAACGCTTGCAGGCATGCCATACATCTCGTCCGGCTAAATATTATTATTTGAATATTATAAACGAGTATAAAATAATTTCATTAATCAAAGCCATCTGCGTACCTAAGGGCTAAGTGCAAAAAGTATCCAATCTTGATTAGAAAGTTCTTGTTTTCTTCACAGAATCTAACTAAACTAGAAAAATTATTTGACATAATTCCAGTGGCAAACTTGGATTAACTTCTAGGCCACCTAAACCAATAGACTGCTCTGAGGAATTGTGCGATAAAACTTCAAAATATATGTTAAAAAATAAATATATTGAAAAAGATTTTATATATAGGTGATAAAAGAAGAATGTCGTGAATCACCTTTTACGATTAATCTTGTATTATTCCTTCTCTGAAAAATAAATC
The DNA here is from genome assembly GCA_910591835.1 of Acaulospora morrowiae. NCBI lineage: Eukaryota > Fungi > Glomeromycota > Glomeromycetes > Diversisporales > Acaulosporaceae > Acaulospora > Acaulospora morrowiae. The sequence continues at coordinate 8,220 of CAJVPV010004207.1, read as the reverse complement.
TACGGACAATGAACTTTGTTGATCATGATCGTTTAAGCTCTCTTCGTCAGCCAAAAATTCCAATGTTTTTACTAAATCACCATCATATAACCTTTTTGCAAAATAGAAAATTCAATATTGAATGTTCTTACGTCGAACAAATATTGCACTCAATGGCAGTAAATTTTTTGATTTCTTGTTTTGAGTTAATATTGGGGAGGTTTCCGTGTTGAGCTTGTTTTGTAATAATTGTTGTTGAACAACATAACGGCATTAATGGTTTACAGCAATAATGAGAGTAAACGGATATTTCTATTGCAATAATCGAAATATCAGTCGAAAATTCGCAAATATTTTCAGATGGTCTCCATCCGAAACACATCGCGTCATCTCCAAATCTTTATCATCTAAACTCCATGCAGTACACATTATCCGTCCGTGATGACCATGAAATACAGACATAGAAACGCATTTCCCTAAATTTCATATCTTATGTATATTGAAATTAAAATTTTGATAAGAAAGAATACTTTGTCACCTACGCTACGAATCAAATCAGATACATACAGTACAATAGCCACCTCATCAGAAGAAGTTGAAATTGTTACTATCCAGCGGACACAGAAACTATAACGCAAGAATATATGTTGATACTTATGAAATAATAAAATCACTAAAATCATCCATGTTGTTCGTTTTACCGGTTGACATCAAATTTCCGAGTTTGAAAATTCATGAATCCGGATCTTATGATTATCGGTACCGGACTCAAGCAAAAAAGAATTTCCAGTTTCATTGGTGAAAGAGAATAAATTATAAAAGAGCAGTTTAATTGTATAAATGGTTAAGGAAAAGAAACAAATGTTTTTAAATATGTGAACCTAGAGGGCGCCAATTAAGTTTACAGAATCAAGGATAACGTAAGTAAAAGAATAAAAGGCATGCCTGTAAACAAAATCAACGCCAGAATGTCAGAATACGAAATAACCTTGGATAGTACTGTATATATTTCGCACATAAAGCTGATCTTTCCATATTTAAAAAATTGAGACTATAGAGCGAGATCTTATTTTTTTAAAACTCAGACTGAAAATAGAATGGGTCAAACGGGTCGAACCCGATTTTGACCCGACCCGATCTGACCCAACCCGAACTTATTACGTAAGCAAATAATCTGACCCGAAATATAAAATTTCGGGTTATGATCGGGTTGAGTTTCGGGTTAACCCGACCCATTCGGAACACTGTACAAATAATTCTAAACAAACTAAACAAGATTGATTAATTTTATATTGTTTGTTATAACTGATTTTAAAAATAATACGAGTATTAAAATCAAATTCAAAGATTAAAATCTTCATATAAAATATATCATTATATTACAATCACTAATCATGTAAAGGCATTTGGATGTGATACAAGGTTAAGTAAAGATGTTAGATAATGAGTTGAGTATTTGATAGAAAAATATTTGTTATTATTGATCTCTCTCAATACATGTCTCTCTCTTTTCTACATATAAGAAAAATTTCCAAATTCTAAAAGTCTCTCAAACCTCAATTATACCCTATTTGGGTGAAACCATCATATGTTCTTGGTACATGATTCTTTTTATCCCCCTACACTTTAAATGTTACAATGATAATAAAATATTCGAAATTAGCAAAACTTTCACTGTATATACAGTATATTTCATTATCTAGAGTATATTTACTTAATGTATAAAAGTTAATATAGTTAAAAGTTTAATATGTAATATCTTTGCGCGGAGACCAGAATAATCGATACTTCGATCAACAACAAATATAGACTATTTGTGCACAATTTTCTTATATACAGTAAAGGGTTGACCGTATGTACAAATGTTACACGGAGAACATGCATTACTGTAGTGAAAAAAAATGGACTCTTCCGCAATTCATAACAAATGGATTGAAGATGCCATTCGTAGTAGATATGTGACAGAGTTTGATCACCATTCGCTTAGAGAAATAGATATTATTTCAACAACGCCGTTAGCTGATATTAAGAAAGCTTATCAAATAGGATTCGATAGAAATGTCGCCCTTAAATATTTAAGGGAAGAACATTTTAAAACCGTAAGCGGATATCATAAAAATTTCTCGAGAGAGGTATCATATTGTTTTCTTACTATTAAGGCATTTTAAATCGGCAAAAAGTCTTATTTGACTATAAATAGGTTCGGAATTTGACAAGGTTAAATGAATTTAATAACGAAAATATAGTTAGGTTTTTAGGAATTAGCAAAGGTATAAAATAATTTATTAATAGAGGCCTAATTACTTGTGGTATTATTTTTGAAAATGCTAGCTTATTCAAATTATTTACATATTGCTATTAGATCCATCTCTGAACTTCTATTATGTTGTACTTCAAAGTACGTACGATCAAGATATTAAGACTTATTTGCAAAAAAAATTCATCGAACTAAGTTGGCCCCAAAAAATAAAAATGGCGAAAGATATTACCAATGGCATTTGTTATATTCACCGTGCAAATATTGTCCATTGTAGTTTAGTAAGTTTATATCTAAGTTAAATTTTTATAAAGTCAAAATTATATTTGTTATTAACATATAGTTCATCAAATTTTAATAGAATAATAAAAATATTCTTTCATGATGGCAAATTAGTGATTACGGGGTTTGAATTCTCAATATCTCTTGATGAACCAAACGAATATTTTGAAACCCTCGAATATTCGGATCCAGAATTAATAGTTTATGTAGATCCACGATTTCTTATGACGAACTGTAAAAAAGATAAACCATCGGATGCATATAGTCTCGGGATTTTATTATGGGAAATATCAAGTGGTACTGTTCCTTTTAGTGGTAAAAATAAGTTGGGCAAGGAGAAGTTGGAATATGAACTTATATCGGGAACTAGGGAAACTCCCATTGATGGAACACCTGTAGATTACAAGGAAATTTATTGTCAGTTGTGGAGTGACATTCCCGAAAAACGACCATTGGTTGAAGAGATTAACAGTAGTCTTGAAAGTATTAACTTCAGACATGTATATCAAAATTCCAATCAAATTCCGAAAATTTATTCTGGAGATAATTTATTTTCGGCGGCAGAAGATGAGGCTTTCGTAATTATTATACAGGGTTCGCCGCAAGATCAATGTTTTTTTCTTGGTCAATTTGAAACGTTAATTGGAAGGGACTCTATAAATCATATTATCATCAAGGATCAGGAAGTTTCTAAGAAACATGCTAAAATTACTAATTACCACGGAAGGGCTTTAATAATCGATTCTGACTCATCATCTGGAACTTTTGTTAATGATCACAAACTTATATCTTATGAAGCTTATACTTTAGAAAAAAAAGATCTAATTCAAATTGGAAGCTGTATTTTCCAATATTTTCCAGCAGAATACGAAAATCGTCTAGACTCTAAACTACGAATTTATAATGCGAGTTACTTAAAGAAAATCATGGAAGATGAATTTAAAAAAATCGATGAAAACAGGTCTATATTAAGTTTGATATTTTTTGATATAGATTACTTCAAAAAAATTAATGACGAAAATGGTCACGAAGCAGGAGATTATGTTTTAAATGAATTGGTAAACTTGGTCAGAACCCGAAGTATTCGTCCAGAAGATATTTTTGCGCGATACGGTGGAGACGAATTTAATATTCTTCTTAGAAATACCACCGCTGAATCAGCTTATGAAATTGCAGAAGCAATCCGAACCTCAGTCAAAGCACACTCTTTTATTTATGAGGAAAAGAAATTAAGAATTACACTTAGTATGGGAGTTGCAGAAGTGAATTCATTAATTAATTCTTTTGAAGAATTACGTAAAATTTCAGATGAAGCTTTATGTGAGGCTAAAAGGCAAGGTCGTGATCGAGTGTTTACATGGAAAAAGAAAACAAGTATAGCAGGTATTTAAAATTTCTAACTACTTCTTCGAAATAATATATTTAATGGTTAAACAATTGTTTAAAATTTGAAACTTCATGTTGCAGGATGTAAAAGTATTCAAATATATGAACTCATTAAGGATTTGAATATAACTGATAATTTATGTAACCTTAAAAATTTAATCGAAGACTACAAAGTGAAGATCTCGTCAGAAGCATTAGTCATGACTTTAGAGAAATTATCTGATACATCACCATTTAAAAATTTTTGTGACGAAAACACAAGTTCCCATTTAGAATTACATCTTAGGACTTACGTCACAACATTAGAGAGAGTTTACTATGCTAATATTTATCTTAGAGAAGAACTTTTAGATAAATTGCATCACGGCTTAGTAAAATTTGCGGAAGTTTATTATTATTCATTAAAGCCTATACAAAAAAGAACTGCATCTATTAGTGCTTCTTATAGTCATCACACAGCTTTATACAATTATAACATCAATTTCCTTCTTGTTCATCTGAAAGATACTCTGTATAATATGAAAAACGAAACGTTTCCTTCTTCAAAATTTATTAGATTAGTGCAACAAGTACTATCGAAAACTATACCTAAAATTGTGGCACCAATTTTAGATGAAGAAAAGCTTTTTTTCACCTACTCTATTTCAAATTGGTATATTACTTGGCGTGAGTTATTAACAGTCAATAATGTTTTATTAAAATTAGATGAGGATGAAAATTATCAAGTATTATATGAAAACGGAGAAATAATGCTTTTGGAAATTATTTGGCAGCATGTGTTTGACGAATATTCTAAATTTTCTCAAGTTGGATATGAAATAATGGATGATGAATTAAAATTTGTTGACATGATTCGTGACTATAAGTCAACATCTTTACCCTATTTATTATTATTCGGAGTTCTTGATTTGGTGCAAAATATAATCAACAAAACTTCACTGAAAATTTCTTTGGTCTTATGCTATTATATATGTATAGACACTTTGGAAAAAGTCAAAAATAATTTCATAAGATGCAAAGCTCTGGAATTGTTATTTATATTGGAGCATAAAAATGAAAACCAATTTAATGAGATAATTGAAGTTGAAATGGAGCTTTATAAAGAACAGGAGTATATTCAAAGTATAAGTATCGATGTTTTAATTGAAAAAATCAAACAGAAAATTGAAGTCGATAACTATATTTACAAGGTATCAGTCAAATCAAATAAGTCTAAAAATGGAAAGAAAAGATGGTACCTGCTCAGAATATTCAAAAAATGGATTCTGAATTATTAAACATCATAGCTGAAAAGTTAACCTGTCCAATAATGAAAGAAATAACTGGTGATTTTTGTGTGTTGGGATGTGGGCACTCAATTAGTAAATTTGCTGCTAATGAGTGGAAATCAATGTTACAAATTGAAGGCAGGAAGTTTGAATGTCCAATGTGTCGGACTTTAGTAAAACAAGAATCTATATTAAATCTTCCTCAGAATGCTACTATCAAAGGTCTTTACAAACGACTGGAGGAAGCGGGGTATTTTGATACATCGTATGAACTAAACCATGTACCATCAAATTCTGTGCGTGAATTTAAAGACGAGACTTTTCTAAAATTGAATAAGTTACACTCATTTGGAATGCCGGGATTTAATACCCATATAATAAATTTTTTTAACAAAATAATTCCAGAAACCTTTGATTTTGCATACCGCAAAGCGGTTGAGGCGGAAGAACAAGAAAACCATTTGGAAGCAATTATGTGGTATACTCGTGCATTAGAAAACTATCAAAATAGCTATTCTATTAGATGTAAAAGAGCCATCAATTCAGAAAAGATTAATTTATATTTAAAGGCAATTGAAGATTACTCAAATGCAATAAAGCTAAAACCTGATGAATCATTAGCTTACATAAAACGAGGTCAAATTCATCATAATTTTGGAAGATTTCAAAATGCGCTAGAAGATATTAAAAATGCATTGGTTATTGAACCTCAAAATATGTTGGCATTATTAACATGTGGAACCATTTACTTTTCACTTGAAAAATATGAAGAATCGTTGAATTATTATAGACAAGCTGATAAAATTAAACCAAATAATGAAGATACACTATTTGGGTTAGGAAAAGTCTATAATGAATTAAATTCTTTCGAATTATCATCTGATTGTTGGAAAAGGTTAATATCAATAAATTCTAAGAAAGTTGAGTCGTTATTAGATTATAATAAATTAAGTAAATTAAATATTAGCAATTTTAAAATAGGAAATGTGACGGGAAAAGCATTGGCCAAGGCACTAAGCAAAAATACCACTCTGGTAGAATTAGATTTGAGCCTTACCGAAATAGAAGAATCAACAGGAATAGCCATGGCCGAGGCATTAAGCAAGAATATCGCCTTGAAGAAGTTGGATTTAAGTTATAATGATATAGGAAAATCAGCGGGAAAAGCACTGGCCGAGGCACTATGCAAAAATATCGCCTTGAAGATGTTGAATTTAAGAATTAATGGGATAGGAGAATTAGTGGGGAAAGCGCTGGCTGAGGCATTAAGCAAGAATACAACCCTGACTGGATTAAATTTAGGTTATAATGCTATAGGTGAATTAGCAGGAAAAGCATTGGCTGAGGCATTAACCAAGAATACAACCCTGACAGAGTTAAATTTAAGTAATAATAAAATAGGTGAATCAGCAGGAAAAGCATTGGCCGAGGCATTAAGCAAGAATAACACTCTAACGATTTTGAATTTAAGTAATAATAAAATAAGAGGATTGGCAGGAAAATTACTGGCTGAAGCTCTGAATAAGAATAACACATTAATGGTTTTGGATTTAAGTAATAATAAAATAGGAAAATTTGCAGGAAAGTTACTGGCTGAGGCTCTAAGTAAGAATATCACATTGACAAATTTGAATTTAAGTAATAGTTGGATAGGAGAGTTGGGAGGAAAAGCTCTGATCGAGGCATTGAGCAAGAATGTTACCTTAATGAAGTTGAATTTAAGTAATAATTCGATAGGAAAATCGGGAGGAAAAGTGCTAGCCGAAGCACTGAGCAAGAATACTACCTTGAAGGAATTGAATTTAAGTAATAATAAAATAGGAAGATCGGAAGTAAAAGCACTAGCAGAGGCGCTAAACAAGAATAGCACCATTATAGAATTGGATTTAAGTAATAATGAAATAGGAAGATCAGAAGGAAAAGCACTAGCTGAGGCATTAAGTAAGAATACCGCCCTGACAAAATTGAATTTAAGTAATAATGTAATTGGAGAATTGACAGGAAAGGTACTAGCCGAGGCACTAAGCAATAATATCACCCTAACGGAATTGAATTTAAGTAGCAATGGAATAGGAGAATCAGCAGGAAAAGCACTAGCCGAGACGCTATGCAAGAATAACACATTGAGCAATTTAAACTTGTGCGATAATTGGATTGGAGAATCGGCAGGAAAAGTACTAGCTAAGGCCCTAAGTAAAAACACCACCTTAAAGGAATTGGACATGAGCAGTAATAAGATAGGAGAAATGGCAGGAAAAGCACTAGCCGAAGCACTAATAAAAATGTTACCATTATAGAATTGAATTTAAGTGATAACGAAATAGAAGAATCGAGCGGGAAAGCACTGGCTGAGGCCCTGGGCAAGAATAAATCCTTAAAGAAATTGAATTTGAGTAGTAATAAAATAAAATAATTGGCAGGAAAGGCACTGGCGGAGACACTAAACAAGAATGCTACCATTATAGAATTGAATTTATGTAATAACGAAATAGGGGAATCAGCAGGAAAAGCACTAGCCGAGAAACTAAGAAAGAATACCACGCTGATAAAATTGAATTTAATTTATGATAAAAGAGAAGGATTAGGAAAATCTCTGGAATTTAAATGGAGATTGGCAGGAAAGGCACTAGCCGAGATTCTAAGCAAAATCTCACCCAATGGAATCGAATCTAAGAAATAATGAAATAGGTGAATCAGCAGGAAGAGCTCTGACCGAGCTACTAGGCAAGAATATTATCTTGAATAATCTAAACTATTCCTATAGTAAGGTAGAATAAGAGAAAAATCTCAATTTCTGATTCCCAATATATTTATTCAGAAATAAAAGGTTAAATAAATCAATAACTCTTGATGGTAATAAGAACATAAGTTTAGCAGAATGATTTTAAGACAATCACCTGCTAAATAATTTGCTTATATTAATTTAAGTTGTAAACAAGAAAACGAAACTGGAATTTGTTTTTTTTTTTTAAATCGCAAAAAGGCATTAAATGCGAGACATTTATTAAACATTGGTTTATCGTCATTACATTAACAATCTTTAAAATA
>CAJVPV010004206.1:0-10254 GCA_910591835.1 Acaulospora morrowiae | reverse complement strand
TCGGAAGACATATGACCGAAGTTGCTCTCTGAGTCGATTTCACTTGTGACTTCTACGGAATCAACATTTGCAGTATCCTGAGAGACAGTTCCATTATTTATTACCGAGATATCTTCTGTAGCAACAATCGTAGTTTCATAAACATCAACAATCAAATTATCTGCAGCAACTTCGATAGGTTCATCAGCAACGTCCTTCGAGTCATCTGTAATAACTTCGATAGGTTCATCTGCAGTAACCTTAATTTCAAAAGACCTATGTTCAGATTGAGATTCCACGTGAATCTGTGCATCACTTTCTTGTCGATGTTCAATTACGTCAGCAGAAAATAAATCATCGGCATCCTCTGTTATATTATCTACGCTTCGGATAGCTTCAGGTTCGTCGACGATTTTCTCTTCAGACCGGAGGAACGATGGAGTAAGAAGAGGTGATGAGACCAAAGGAACATTGATGATCGTTGTTTCCTCAAAACCATCTTTTTCGCGAACTTGGGATTCCTTTGGATTTTTTAATTTATCCGAAAACTTTCTGGGCAATTCAGGTTGATCAATATTTTGTTGATGCCCGCGGCTACCAAATCCAAGGGTTCTCATTAATCTATGACCTGCAGACTTTTTTCTAGCTGGTAATAGAGGCGGAACTGTCGTTGATTGGCTTGAATTACTGGAATGACTAGATAATGCTGATGATACAGACGACCGTTTTTTCTCTGGGACCATTGGAATCAATGTAGGCATTGATGATAAGTATGACATCAAAATTGGTGGTGGAGGTTTGTAAGAGGCGTTCCTCGAAGTTTTAGAGGATAACTTATTATTTTTCTTCTGTCTATTATTGTAATCTTCATTGAAAACTTCAAATTTATTGTTGCTAAAGGTTGGTAAAGGAATCCCTAGGAAACGAATATGGTTCCATGCACGATCAGGCGCATGAAACATAAGACCCCGTAAAATTTCTATTCGTGACGCAGCATCATTTTTGTTGGTCCGTAGGCTCCTAAGATCGGAATTTTCATCGTTTTCTTCATTACTATTATTTGACAGATGAACATTTTGAGCAGAAGCTGCACGATTCAGAGATAAATTTCTTGAGGAAATGTTTAAACCCATTGGTCTACCACCAAAACTATAAGCTTGTATTGTTCTTTGGCGATCCCACTCCATAGCGGTCATTGTCCATGATGCTGCATTCCATTGTTGCCTAAGATTAACAATTTCTTCTTTTATAATCTCGAGGGCTTGGTGAATTTTTCTTGCATCGTCAGGAACTTTCAAGAGCTCATCCGGGTCAAAGAAGAAATCGTCTACATTGTGCTCATTGATCTCAGCGAAATTATCGATTTTCTGCAGATGTTGAACCAATTCATGAGTGAAATAAGTTCGACTAGCTTGCAGAATTTGCATCGCGCGACGAGAACATGCATACAAAGAGGTATTGAATGCAGCATTTTGTAAAGAATCATATAGTGGAAATGGATACAGCATACATAGCGTAGAATAATATGGATCACGAATTTGATGAGGTTGCCGCATAGGTTTAACTACAAAAACAATGCGAACGAACGGTTTGATGTAGTTAATATTATTAAAAGATGTATTTGATGATGCTAAAGTTGCCTCCTCAGCGACAGAAGTTGCGGCTCCCGTCGAAGCACATGATTTTATATTTGATCTTATCTCATCATCATCATCATCAGATTCTTTATATTTGACCTCATTAACAATATCGCCGTCAACGTCTTTCTCTCTGTTATCAGCAGAAACAACGAACACAACATCTTCTTTATAATCAATCGATTCATTTTGTTCAATATCTTCATATTGTTGATCTGATTTAGTAGTTGAACCTTTCGTTCGGTTTTCCACATTTTCCTCAAATCTCAGATCAACCTGTTGAGATAATTTGCTACTACGTTTACTACTACTCCTAGGCCCAATTTTGGTATTAGGATCCAGGCATAGATCAAGGTGGGAAGTTCCGCATTGCTCGGTGGTGATATTATCATCGAGTTCACCCATCATTGTGTATAATTGATTTGTCTGTAGGTCTAGATAAATGTCCACAGTTTGTTCGTTGTATATATCGCTAACTTCCCACGTTAAATTTGTATCACGTTGTAATTTGTGATAAGATTCTACAAATGAAGCTTGGAACTGTCCTAAATTTGATTTGTTCTCATCGGTTCTAGTTGAAGATGCCAAGTCCATAAAACAATCTTGACTCAAGCACGTCAAAGATTTAATCCAACTAGCTTCCTCAGGAGTTATTGTGGCCTCATCACGAATTTTATCCAGGGGAATAAAATGTTTGCGATCTTTTGGTACTAAAATTTTTATACCTTGCAGTGTACTTTCAGTGTATAAGACGCCCAAATAAAGTCCGGGTGATAATTTTATTTGCCTCGAACACCAGTTCTCAATGTATTTTACCCAAATCGGATGAAAATCTTTTTGATAGATGTTGTTGATCTCATCGAAATTTTTCCATTTCAATATTCCAGCTTTGAGCAGATCGGGGGCAATTTCTTCTCTGGTACTGTTCGGAACATGCTGTATGGACACAATAAATTTGGCTTTCGTTGAATTCATTGGTACCACATGTTCATACATTGTACCCAATGATTCTAAGGACAACTCATTTTTTAACTTTATGGCAGCTTGAGCAAAAGAACGTGACCATAAGGTATCGTGGTCGCAGAAGTAGTAATTCTGAGAGAAGGCGGGTGTTGAATCAGTTGAATCACCAGTGCTTGAATTTGAATGAAGCGAATCCGTATCACTTGAAGTATCATCTTTCTCATTATCTACTGAGGTTGTCCAATCCAATGAGGTTCTTATCACTTGGGCGAATTCATCACTGTCATCCTCAAAATTTCCAAATATTTTACTGTTACGTATTACCTCGATGGTAGGAAACATTCTACTTCCGGAAGTTATTAGAACTTTACCGTCACTTGCAAACAAAATTGTTGTCAGATAGATGGTTTCAGTCTGAAAACGAGTCTTCAAACATGTTTTCGTACTGCTGAAAACACCTCGACGTTTTGTTTGTGCCGCAGTATTTGGACTTAGAGTATTAGATGACGTTCGCCGCTAATTGAATAACAAGAGACGGTTAGTTTGACACAAGAAAAAAAAAAAGGATTACAAGCATATATCATCATGATGCGAGACATGAAGACAAACCTTCCTGGGATTTTCTTCATTATATACAATTTCAATATATGCGGGTGTTTTTTTGCGTATAATCAACGTATCCTATTGATCAATTAAATTAAGAAAAATGAAATGAAATGAAAGACTAATCAAATAAGAAGAAACAACAGTCAATATACATACTTCTTCAGGATATGAAGAGAGTAAGTGAGTTTCACACAACCATGTTTTGAAAAGTTGACTATATAAAGCGTAATTCCAAGAATCGTAGATGCCTAATTTTTTACAAGCCTGATAAATTACGAATAGGAAGCGAGTTATAAAATTATGCGATCGGTTATTCACACACACATACATTTGGATCATGAATGAAGTTACCCTTTCGAGCACAGCCTGAACAGAAGTTCCCTGTGAATAACCAACACCAACAGGTACGTTACGAACACCACGACCCTCAAGCCGTACTTGTATCACACAATAACTAAATTGATATATAAAAAGAATTCAAGAACAAAGAAAAAGAAAACAACTTGTCAGACAAAAACATAAGGGAGGCATACAAGTCCATAGTAATCTTCGCGATATTAAATATTATTGCCGCTAACTTGTATTAGGTGTATCTATATTATATACTTTGTCTATTTCGTTCTAATTCCAGAGAACGGCAAGTGTAATAATATATTTTATAAGAGGTGTGTCACTAAATATACATCATAGTAACGCGCCAGGGCTTATTAAGAATCTTCTACGTGTAAAACTTAAGTAGAAAAGAAAGAAAGGTTTGAATATAGGAGAGTAGTAGAGGTGAAAATGAGCAAGCTGTCCAATTTATAAAGAGGGATTTTTTATATTTGCGGCATGTGAATAGACGGAAATACTTATTTAAATTCGATTTAAGAATAGAATTGGTATTTTTTTTAAATTCGAATTGAGTGAAACACATAATTTATCGACATGCATTGAAAAAACACGCTCGAAAGATGAATTAGTTACACATACATAATTGTTATCAACAAAAAAAATTTTTCTTATTTGTTACATGATATTTGTATTTATTGAGTTAAAAATATATAGTCCAGTAGCTTGTTATGTATTAGGGAAATGACCAAAAAGTTTTTTTGTAATTAGACGGTTTCCATTATTATGAAATTATCCGAATTTATTGATGACACAATTTTGAAACAGTAATCTGAAGCGATTCTATATTTAAAATAATCAATTTATATATTATTTATAAATAAAATATGTTAAAGAAAATTTTACGATTAAATTTAATTAATAACTTAATTAAAATGAAACTTTAACCGATTTACTGTATATTACGGTTAATTTTCAAAATTAAAATTCAATTTTATTTAATTCAAAAACGAATATACAATTATGTAACATGTATAGTATTTTTAAATAAATTGTCATCCAAAAAATAATATTTTTTATTAAAATATCATACTGTTTGTAAAAGAACGGACACTTCTTTGTTTAAAGCTAAAGCTACAGATAAAACACACAAAAAAGAAATTGAACTTTCATTTCATCTCATCAAAAACTAAATTTCTACCATTTGTACCTCATTATCCACTACCGAATATTCTGAATCCTCAACCAAAATTTCTACCACCCTTTCAACATTCCCTTGATGTATTTTCAGTAATTCCTTGTTCCTATTATCATCATAAAATCCCATTGAACGTAATATTTCTAGTTTTTCTTTTGTCTTTTTATCCACAAGTTGTTCGTTTTGAAAATCATAAATCACCTGATTCACATGTTGAGTCGAATTATTGTTTATAACATTCTGTGGATTAAAGAACAATTCTTCAGATTGCTGTTGGGCAGAACTCATTTGTTTTTCATCATCATCTTCATTATTTATAGCATTATAGAAATTTCTTTGTGCCTCTGCAACTTTCTCGTTAAACCATTGAGTCCACTGATCGATATCCACTGGAATATTACGCAAAATTTGGTCCATGATATTGTTTGCTTGTTCAATTAGTTGCGGCTGTTGCTCTATCATTGGGCGTAATTTATCAATTACTTTTTGAAATTGTGTCGCTAGATCAATGAATGGTGCCCTCGTTTGTTCTTCGTTGCATTGTTCATCCAATATAGACGGGTCTGAATTATCATCATTGGACATTTCTGCTTTCTGTTTTCCCTTTACGGACGAAGGTGTTGGAATGGACGAAGGTTCGCTGTCCGCCACCGTCAACTGCTGAGAGTTTGGAGAATCATGTAAAGAAGGTTGCGAAGGTTGATCAACAACTTGCTTGGAGTTACTTTCATTGTCTTCATGTTTTTTATTATAGGGAATAAGGAAAAATCTCAGTGTAGTAGATTGTTGCACTTGAGAAAAGATATCTTGAAGTTCTAAATCTGAAGACAAGGTGATTACGTCACCGTCCTCATCAGTGTAGGAGAGAGCAAAAGAGGTGGGAGGAAGCGAGAATAAAGTCCGAAGATTGGACTCAAGTTCTGACCAAGTAATGGTCTTTGGAACTAAAAAGCGGCGAACGGTATTTTGATAAGAAACCTTGATACTTGCCATTTCTAACAAAAGTTGTGGATGGCTGATGTAGAATATAACGTTTAACCGTGATGCAAATATGAACGTACGACTTTTTAAATACTTGAAAAAAGTTCCACCTTTTATATATCTGAAGCTTACGAATCCTTTTATTATAACATACGTAACATGATGTACTATAATGTTACATAAAGACTTGGCGTGATTTATACAATAGATTTATTTATATTATTTATATGGTAATTAAATACAGTACTTTAATATAGAACAAAATTTTCAATTTTATTGTATTATTATAAAATTTTAGATTAGTATTGTACTGGCTACCATATATATACCTAGAACTTCTTTTAAATGCATCTTCTTAAAGAAAATATACAGTCTGGTTCAAAAAAAACCAGAATTGGATTTTTTTGTAATTTGATAAATAATAATTTAAATTTTTTTTACTGTTAAGTGAATAATTTAAATTAAATATATATAATTTTTAATATATATTATTTATAATAAAAGAAATAATATATTAAAATTTTATCAATATTTAATTAATAAATTATTTTAAAATATCAATTTAAAGTTGAAAAAAAAATTTGTTTAAACAATTACAAATTTTTACTATAGTAAATTTTTATTATAGTAAATTTTTTTAAAAAAATTATTAATGTCTCTTATTATATTTAAATAATAATATTAAAATTATCTTATTTTTTATTTTGTAAAATTTCAATTGAATTATTAAATAAAACAGAATTTAAATTAAAATCTAAGAATATCTTAATAATATATTAAAAAATATTTATTAAATAAACTTATTTTTTATATTTTCAAATATAAATATATAATAAATATTTTATTTATAAGTTATATAGTAATTGATTTATTTATCAGTGATATGATTTTGTTTTAATTATTGCTACTAGAATAAGTTTTGTTTATATAAATCATTATAAAATATATTGGTCATACAAGTTTGTTTTGATATTTGATAGTTTTGATTAATTGAATTGGAAGTATAAATTAACAAGAATAAATTAATTATAATTTTTTGATAAGAAAGTTTTTAAATAAAATTTTTTGATTTTTTATAATGCAATAAGATGTACTAAATAATAATAAGAAATAAATATTAAATATATTGTTAATATTTCAAGTTAATATTATAAATAATTGATATAAAATTTAATTTTTTAAATTAAAAAGAAATCTTTTAAATAAAAAATATAATTATTTAAAAAAATTTATATATTAGAAAAAATAAAAAATAAAAAGAATCTCAAAAAAAATTTATAAAAAAGTAATTGCTACATATTTTTTTTCATATAATTTTTAAAAAAAGCAAGTTTCTCAAATTTGTTTTTTTTCTGATCAAAGTTTTTATTTTAATATATCAATATACTTTTTTAATCTTCTTAAGACTCTTATAATAAAGATAAAAAAATATAAAAGACTTTTAAATATTGAAAAGCAAAAAAAATATTTATTTTTTTAATTTTGAAGAATTACTATTATAAAAAAAATTTTTTTAAAAAAAGAATTAGATATGAAAAAAAATTTTTTTAAATAAATAAATAAGTAGTTATATATTTATATTATATAATACTATATATAATTATTATTTTATTAAAAAATATATAATTTCTTTTTAATTTTTTTTATCTAAAATAGTTTAATTATCAAGTTATTAAATTTAATATTTTAAATTTAATTTTAATTTTTTAAAATAATTTATAAATTTTTTTTTATCAAAATCTTTTAATAGTTAAATTTATAAAAGCAAATATAATTATATACTTAAAAAATTAGTAGACTTATTGATAATTCTAATTTATTTTATTGATCTTTTTTAATATTTAATAATATTTTGTTAGTTTTTGAATTTACTGTATATTTTTTATTATTTTATAATAATATAGTTATATTAAATATTTAATCAGATTATAATTTTTATATAGATTAGTAATTATACTTGTAAATATTAATTAATTTATAATTAAATTAATTTTTGAAGAATTTAAACCTATATCTTATTAACTTATTTATATTCAAAAAAAATTATATTATTATTACAAAAAATTTATACCTAAGAATAAGCCCATAAATTATTTAGTATATAAAATTTTGCAAATTAATTATATTCCTTTTAAAGGGATATAGTTAATTATTTATTATTTTAATAGATATATAATTTAAAAAATACTTGATTCAAGTAATCTAAATTATAAAAAACCATTATAAATAGTTTTTTTTTGATCTTATATTTTTTAAAAAAATTTTTTTAATAGTAAAGGATATTTTAATTATGTTTTTATCTTTAATTTAAAGATCTATCTTTATTTATACCTCAATATTACTTAAAATAAAATCATTATTGACTTGTCTACAATAATTATTAATTTTTTTATTTAATATATTATAAATATAATTATTTCAAGTATATTCAAAATCTAATATAGTTTTTTTTAAATACTATTTTTCTTAATACTAAGTAAATATTAATAATTGCTCAATATTATATAGCAAAATATATTGTTTTAAAATTTTCTTTTAAAATTTTTTATATAATTACTATAAATAAATTAATATGTAATTTATTGTATTAATATATAATAAATATTTTTTTTTATATTATATATTTTATTATATATAAATTAAATAAAGAAATGATATTTATTTATAAAAAAAATCTATATTTTTTAATTTAATTTATAAATATTAATTAATATTATATATAACTCTTTCCACTGATCCTCTAATCACCACTTTAAAATAACATTTAGCAGTTATCTTATCTTATAATTGTTTAAAAAGTTTATATATTTTTTTTAAAATACCATACTGGATAAAATATGAGTTTTTATATTCATCTCTTTATTATCTTTTTTTTCCTTATCTTCTAATTAAATACTATCCTACTTAAAAGTTTAAAGAAATCTGAATTTTTTATAGCAAGAAAGATATTCTTAAAAAGAAAAACTGTATTCTTGGCTTCTTCTCTTTTTTCTATTTCTAAGGATAAACAGATCTAGAATTAAAGTTTACTATAGAATATATTATAACAGATTTTTGTTTTCAAGTTGAATTTTATTAGATCCTAAGTTTCTCTCTCATTGTATATTGTTAGAGGTAAAAATAGTAATACAAAAAGATAGATAAATAAGGAAATGATAATTAGATATATCAGGTATATTAGGTATATCAAGTATATTAGGTATATCAGGTATATTAGGTATATCAGGTATATTAGGTATATCAAGTATATCAAGTATATTTGGTATATCAAGTATATAGTAAAGAAGTATAAAAGTGACAAGTAAAGCAATGAAGAAAAGGTTGGTCATTCGATAGAACTTAATACATTAATAGATCCACAACATAGACTCGACCAAAAACATACACGCCTATTTCAAAGGAAGACGAATTACGACCGTTACACGGCGTAGACCAGATCGAAGCGACAGACTCGCCGTATCACACTATAACAATATCAAAAATTTTCATTTTTCTGAAGAATTTTGTCTATTTTAGTTTGATCCTAATAATTTGATTATATTGGATTTGCTAAAAATTAATTGGTCAAATTTTGGATTAGATAATAGCTACATATAAAAGAAAAGGATAAACAAGAAATATATGTTAAAAATATATTTTTTAAGTTATATAAGAACCTTAGGTTTACTATAAGACATAATAGTTATATATAAGTAAATAATTAATACATTCTTACATTATATTCATATTCAATAATATTTTGAAAATATAAAAAAATTTAATATTTTTTTTTTTAATACAAACAAGGTGAACAGAATATTTTTTTCTATAGGTTTTTTGATTTTAATTTATAGTTTGTAGAGGATCACAAATTATAAACTAATTAACATGAATTTTAATATGATTCTCTCTTTTAAAAGAGTAATAATTTACTAGCAATACTTATTATTCTTATATATAATAAAACTACTTGGTTGATAATGTTTACCAGAATGAAAAACTCAGCTAAAGACTTAACTTTAGAAGTGTTGCATTTTTTTGAATATGCTTAAAGTTAAATATTATTTAAAAAATTGAATTGTCAATCCTACTATAGGTTTTAAGATATTAAAATAATTCCTAACCAATAAAGTTTTATTTATTTTTCAAATTGTAATCCCCTAAACAGCCTTTCAGATAAGAAAATATTTCTAATAAAGTAAAATCAATAAAGCTGATTATTGAAACTATTTCCCTTCCTATCTTAATATTAATAAAAAAGACGAAGTTATTTTTTCTTTTCTTTAAAAAAGAAAAGACGCAATACTCTGATAAGTAATTTGTTAGATATAGAAGAATTCTAATAACAAGTTTACAAGTTTAAAGCCAAAAAATGTAAAAAAAAATTTTTTTTTGAAATTAATAATATTTAATAGATTAGTTAAGAAATACTGTTGCTTATGTTAGTAATAAACCTTATAATAAAATATAATTCTTAGTGTAAATTTCTCCCAGAAATTTTAACAAAGTCAATAGAAAAGCATTCCTGCAAACATCATCGCAAATAATTGAAGAGCTCAATAAACACAACTGGAAGGGAGA